>VKKT01003268.1:45493-59738 GCA_008038995.1 Haliotis laevigata | reverse complement strand
ACATACATACATACATACATACATACAGCTGCTCAAAGGCGCTTTGTGTTCCCTCGATCATTGGATGTCAATCTCAAGGTTGCATCGTATTTTCAATCTCAACTCCCTGGGGAATGAACAACGATGTTAATCAAATAACTACACGGATGATGCGCTTCTGTGTATTGTGATATGTGGTATAGGCATGGCCAGGACGTAAAACTTCCGTAGGTAGAATGGTGATTGTGTTTTGAAACATATGGGTGTGGTGGAATGAATTAGTCACTGCTATTGCATGAACATAACATGTTCACAGATTTGACAGAGACAAGAATTATGATTTGACTACTTTGCGATAAAATGCATTTGTGGTCATAGACATTTTCAGCAAACACTTTGAAGCGATTACCGGTAGATGTTTTTTTACCGAGATATGGTGTTCTCAAAACCAATTACAATAACGTGTATGACTGACTGTTGACAGATGCAATTCCATAAGCGTATAACCATCTGAGTGCCGTTATACAAAGCGATCTTAGCGCTGTGATGATCGTAACTCCCATACTTTAACATATACATGTACTTACGACTGGCGTAGCGCTGAGATGATCGTAACTCCCATACTTTAACACATACTTACGACTGGCGTAGCGATAATGTTCCTTTTTACAACGGCTTCACTTTCGTTTCTGTCTTATGACCTACATCTACATTTCTGTATTACAGCTGATGCGCAATGCAATGGGATTTGCACCCGCGACAGTGACTGCAATCACTGCACCGGTTGTCCCAATGGAGGCGAATGTGTCCGCCGCGCTTCCGAGGCTTCAGGGAGCTGTTCGTGCCGCTAGTAAGTAAAGCAAGTGACTGAATGAATGAATGATTTGACCTTTAAATCACTACATGTCTTCTAGAGTTGTTCTTAGATATCTGTTGTCCTATCAAAATAGCAAAAATTACAATTGCCGATGTGACTTAAAATCTTAACTCTATCACTCACTCACTCAAAAATTACATTAGGCATTAAGTGTTTATTTATTTTATTGTATTTATTTATTTATCTTCATATAATTTTTATTTTATTTATATTTCTTTTATTATATATTTTATTATTATTATTTCTATTTATTTATTTCTCTTAATTAATTTTTTAATTTTGTTTTATTTATCTATTATTTGTTTTTATTTATTTATTTATTTATTTATTTTATTTTATTATTTTTTTTATTTTATTTTATTTTATTTTTTTTGGGGGGGGGATAATAATATTGCGTCACTCATTATTTTAATGTAAATTAAACAGGTAATGGAAATCAATTTATTTACAATGGGTCTTCCAGGGTCGTTCTTCAGTAGCTGTTGCCCTGATAACATATCCACGATTTTGCATTTTATGGATTTTGTTCCAGATGTTGTACCCAAGAAAGGGATGCTGAAAAAGCTGTCACTTTGTAATGAAGTGTAATAAATTAATGAAAGATAATTTTGTTCTGTGTTATATTCAAGAGAGATTTTGTTTGTATGTTTAACGCCTTACTCGGCAATAATCCAGCTATATGGCGGCGTTCTATATATAATCGAGTCTGGACCAGACAATCCAGTGATCAACAGCATGAGCATTGGGATACGATCACAAGTCCTCGTGTCTTTGCGAGGATTAAAGAATTAACAAATACTGTTTTTGAGATGACTCCCCAACTCAAAAGGCTTCACAGTACAATACATTATGACAAGGCCGGACACTTCGGTGCACCCCACCCGCCTGCTTTGCCGATCGCTGCGCTACCATCGCATGCAATCGATTAAAGCTTAATGTAAACATAATCATGGAGGATTGGCCTATCAAGCACCACTCACGACACCTAACAATTCTTTATAACAAATCTAAATATTGCATGTATTCATTGTATTGTATATATCCTTTTGTATATATCGTTCTATCCCTGTACATATAGTTTGTTTCACTTTTGCATGTAAGCACTGTAAATAGGAGAGGGTTTCACTKAGCTGGCATAACTTGTACCGAATCCATTCTCTTGAATAAATATGTTTAAATCAAAATAACAACTCTTTATAGTTATTTCTGCTAGTCGATTGAAACCCGATTTTGACTCCTTAACTAAACGATCTTGACACAAATGGATGACGATATATCCGCACAAAACGTGTGTGAGGTCGAAGTAAGCCATCTGGTTGGTTGATGTATATCGCAAGTTCTGGCTACACGCAAACACCCCCTATTGACCACGCATATAGAAAATATCATCTTCTTCTTGAAACTAGTTTAAAACGCCATTATTATATTGTGAGGATCCATGCTGCCAAGGATCGTCCAGAACCTGGAGGACTGAGGAAGAACAATGACAGAAAAGACCGAGTCCTGATTCGTCTGGTAAGACACAAATGCATGACCCATGACGAAGAGTCCAACTCTCCAGTAGGTCCATCAGGAGGAAGCTGCTGGATGCTGTTTTGAGAGGACGTCGTCTGATCCTATGTCCATTCCGCACAGATAGGCAGGAACGTCCGGCGTGGGCCAGGCTCGGAGCCAACCACAACTTGAGGACATGACGTAGGGTACATTAGTTGGATGAAAGTAGCTATCTTTTTCCCATGTCCCTTGACGAAGAGTCCAGTTCTGCACTAGGACCATCAGAAGGAAGCTGTTGGCTGCTGTTCCGAGAGGGTGATGCCTGATCATGTGTTCATTCCTCGCAGATGGTAGGGACCTAGATCATTCTCAGAGAAAACTGCAACTTGAGGACATGACGCAGGGTTCATTAGTTGGATGAAAGTCGCTATCCTTTTCCCATAACTCATGACCCGTGGCGTAGATTCATTGGTCTGATTTCACGTTACCGATGGTCATTGTTGACGTACTGAGACGTTGTTACGAGGTATATCCACAGATGATCCAAACAGCTGAACCCGTACTCGTAGTGCCTGCGTGATGGAGTGGGTTTGCCTGTCATGACTGCAAAGTGGATTTCGTTACAGTACTTGGTAAATAATGGTCAACGTTTTCAATAGAAAGAACTAGATGGCACCGCCGTGACCCATTTTTATAACCATTATTTTAATAACAAAAGTACATGTAACACTTCAACCGCAACACGTACACTGATGGGAAAGTAGCTTCAAGTATGCAAGATCGATGAAGGCGTCATGGCGTCGGACACGAACATACACACATTCCTACTTTGTTCAATGTGACATTTCAGTCATTCCGAAAAAATATATGTATACTGTTCCTATTTCCTACTCAGTGTGTTAAACTACAAGAAGTCTGCTTCTCCCTCTTTGAAAACTAACAATTTAGATAATATCCAGAAATATGATTAAACGCTTTGTTGATAAAATATGTTCCAGTTCCAGCCTATGTCCTCACGTTATCGTCGCGAGAGGTCTACCATTTAATATTATTGGAGTGTTGTCTGGGGTACCTAAAGTCATACAGTAAAATATGGCTATAACGAACGCAAAGGGATTTAGTTCGCGGATTCATACAATTTTTCACATTAATTTTCAGTCTATGAACCAGACAAATACACAGACAATCTTCATAACAAAATGAACAATGAACAAATATATTTTCTACAATGATTTTATCTAAAAGAATTGTGTAAATCAAAGCAATATTGAATGGAAGCCTTAGGAATGCATTCTGCTGCGTGATGCGTAAAGGGTGACTGATTATTTCTCGAGGGGAACTGCGTTTGATGTATCTCTGTACACTCAGTGTGTACCACGAGGAGAAAGCCTACAACGATTTGTCATCGCCATGTGTATCATTTTCTACCAATTTGAAACAGATTCCGGAGCGTTTGTCGTGAATGCGTTTGTCGCCATATCGTTTGAACTCTCTGCATTCTGTATAATGTTAATATATTTCTTGTTACGCTGTCATGTTCTTGAATTGTAGGGATTTTGGAGATCGAAAAGTCTGTTGCCCAAACCGGTCATATTCGTGTTTCCAGTTTTAGATTCCTCAGCATGCTACATGAAAGCGTATCAGAACACCACTGACCAATAAGATACAAGCATTTCACATGTCATGTAAAATGAGAGAAACTGATAAAAAGCATGAGTCAATGAGCTTGCAATTAAGGCGCACGCTGTATCCAGCTTATGTTCGTTAGATACCATTTTATTACGCTAAACATGGAGAACTTGGCTGCATTGGAAGCTTTTGTCGTTGAGTTGACCAGAAGTGTCCCGTATCTTTAGAATGCAGCCTTTAGCTCTTATCTCACAACACCATGCGTATCAGAGTTTCTCACGACACCATGCGTATCAGAGCTGTGTGTGATGGTTTACCAATGTAGGGATGGATATTTGTTACATTCAGTTTATAAATACACATGGAAATTAATTAAGCGACACCCAAAACATTTTGTAATAATTTTGTACCTTTTAAATATGATGTTTTGATGGTGTACAGATTTTGAATGGCGATTATTTACCGAATGTTCAGTTTGGGGATTACACCTATCGCGCGAACACGACATGAAATAGATGGAATTCAAGGTACACACGTCCCCCGCAAAAAGCACTTTAAATCGGATGTGCCAAAAGGTAAAAAATGAGAAAAATTCGTGATAATTTACTAGAACTTATCAGTATGGCACGGCGGCGATATTCACAAGCGAAGAGATGGGAAATTATTGGCATGAATAAAACAGGAATGTCCGCCAGAGTGATTGGTGACAGCTGAACATTCATCACTCTATCATTAGCAGACTTGTGAGAAACTTCATCGCCATCGACCATGTGAGGGGTCTTCCAAAGACAGGCCGACCCAGGAAGACTACCAGAGTGGAAGATAATGCCCTGGCACGTCTTGTGCGACACACAAGTGGCGTATTGAAAACCCTTTGGCTTCCAAACAGAGCCGTGAGCAACAGAACAGTGAGAAACCGATTGAAGTCGATCTGCATGAAGGCACGACGGGTAATTAAGCGTCCAGCACTAACTAATCTCCATAAAAGAGCCTGTTTGGATTGGTGTTTGGCCCGACGTCAGTGGAATTTGACGTCATGGAGGAAGGTCTATTGGTCGGACGAGAGCCGCTTCTCTTTACACGTCACAGATGGCCGTCAACGTGTTTGGAGGACCAAAAACACTGCGTATGTGCCAAGAAACATGCGGGCTTCAGTTCCGTTTGGTGGGGGTCAGTTATGGTCTGGGGATGCCTTTCCSATGACTGTAAGCTGGATCTTGTCACGGTTCGGGGGAATATCAATGGCGATCGCGACATCCGGGACATCCTTGAGCCCGTCCTTTTGATGATCATGCTTAAGCTACTCGTCCTTTATTCATGGATGACAACGCTTGACCTCACCGTTCCCGTGCTGTGAAGGAGTATCTTCAGAACAACGCCAACACCCAACATCCCTGGTCTGCTTTGAGTCCAGATATGAATCTTTTAGAACAAGTCAGGGACATTATTGGACGTCGAATCCAAAAACTGGAACCTCGTCCACAGAATCTTGCTGGTTTAGAGGCTGCATTGCATCGTGAGTGACAGCAGCTGCCTTTGGAACGAATTCGACGACTCACTGGAGGCATGAGGGTAAGGGTTGACGCCGTCATCCGGGCTCGTGGCAGGTACACTCGCTACTGACATTTTGTTGGTGATTTGTCTTCTTGATACCTCACAGAACCCTTACAGGGAGAAATGAACTTATCTGTGCCTTTGTCGAACTCCACAGCACCAAAGTTATATCGTCGACAAGTTTTGCTGAAATTCCCACTTCAGAATCACACGTCTGAAAAAGATTAAAACATGTTATCATCTTTTACCATTGTGTGTTATTCATTACTCAATAAGTTCAACTTTCATGACAGAGTAGTGCTGGACCCATTCCTGACTTGATATGCTGGCAGTTTTACATCACACTTATCCAAGTTGGCAAAATCGGGTTTCGCTTAATTAATTTCCATGTGTACCACATCCCCTCAACTTCATGGTACATTCCTGCTTGACAACAATACAAGAATCTCTATCGAAACGTCGCACTCACGAAATAAAAAAAGTGGTTATCCGTACAATTTGTCAATATTGTACTTCCTAACTTCTAAAATACCACTAGATGAAAACTAATTAATTTAAGAGGATGGGTGATTTCAAACATTTGAGGCGTCATTGAAAATAGGACAATTGAACCAATATGTTGCACATTAATAACTAATTACAAAATAAATATTATTTTCAGAAAGAAACCATGACTTTTATCAAACACAACACAACATTTTCTTACGTGATTACAAGTAGAATGCCTTCCACATTAGGAACATGTCTATATTGCTAAATATGTGCAAACTGCGTTCAATAATCAAGTCTGCAATATCTTAAATTTAACTGATTTAAATCCACAGTTTTGTGTCGGCAAACACCAGCGTGATGTTAAAATTTCAGCCTTTTCAGTGCATATATTGTGCAAACGTGAAACAGTCCGACGTGTAATTTCCGAGGTTATCGTGTCAGTTGCAGAAATATTGCGGTAAAATCTAACGTGTCAAGTTATGAAATTTGCATGATACATTAACGAATTATAAGTATTCCAAAATCCTAATTTCAATATATTCGGTTGAATCTACGAAAATACAAAATTACGCACTTCGTCCGCCCCCGGAATAAAGTATTGCAACACTTCAATGATTTAATATAAACAACATTTACACTGATTTAAAAGATGCACCAGCACGAAAGATGGTGATCTGCTGAATCAAGGAGTGTTTCATTTGCCAGTGTTTTATATTTGAACTATTGTTTACACATGGAAGACCCTTTTGATTATGAACATATTATTTATGTAGTTGGGTGTGACCTTTTCTCCCCACTATGATAAGTGTGGCCACAGCAACTAACAGATATCATCGATCGGCACTGATTGCTTACCGTTATGGCTTCCACAACAGTGTCAGGAGTTTAGGTCTCAAAACATTCTCTGTAGCAGAGGTACAGATAAGCTGCGTATCTGCGTAAATTACGCAAATATTATGTGAAAACTCAATTCCTATTAAGTCTATTGCGTACAAGTACGCTTGAAGTTTTGTAAATACTCAATAAATGCGTACACACAAAAATATCAAATCGTAGCTGGCATACCGGTGGATAGATAAAATAATTGAAGTATATTGAGAGGTTCCATTTAAGGACATGAACTTGACAACTTGCAGTCTGTCTTATCGTTTCCCATATTACAGATCAAATGTAAATCACAAACACTAACATTTAAACTTTATTATATTTTTAAAATTAATGGAAAATGGCAAAATACCCAATTGAGTTAGAATGATGTGAGTAAATCTATTTTGTTACTCAAAGGAAAATTAGGTTACTCAATTCAGATGAAGACTAGGGAGTACATAACTCAATGACCCCAAAAGTTATCTGTAGCTCTGCTGTAGCCTCTGTAGGACTAATCTACAAAGATGTCAATGTAAGGGTGAAGTCAATGAGATAAACGGTACCACAATGTAAGACAAAGCCGATGATTATAGAACCTTAGAGTATACACTGGAAAGGTAAATGCCTTGGACTCGATTAATTGCTGGCTTCTTTCTTAGAATCTCGGTGCCTTCTTCAAGTTTCCCCTTTTTCCAGTGGTTGATGTGGGTATGTAGAATATTGGTTTGTTGTCAGGATTGGGATTTTGTTATGACGTGTTCCGAAAGGGCAGATTTCATGTCAGAGGTCTTAAGTTGGGATTTTTATAATTCTGGTGGCTATGGGCGTGATGTCTCGCCTGCGTATGTGTCCCCGCAGTTACATGTGACATTTATAACCTTAGTGCTACCATGACTACGTGAAATGCCCAAATTTGTTTGGACATTCAATAAAACTAGACGCAATCAATTTGGATTGAAAATGCGGCCGAATGTTATAACCGCTTCACTGCGCACGTACACAACACTGCCGCACTAGTTCTGCTTGACTACCAACATGGCTAATATCAACACAACAGACGTGATTTCAATATTAGTTAAAAACATTTACAAGGTAAATAAATAAATAAGAATATTAATTAAAACTTTGTCTTGAAAATACAGTGGACTCCCTCTAAACCGACATCTATCTATTCCGACATTCCCTGTAAACCGACATATTTATTTGGTCCCACATTTGTCCCTATATAATATCATATATGAAATAAGAGCTAAGCATACTGTGTTTTGAAATCAGATTAATGTTAGACCAAACTGATTGTCATTAACTTTCATTTGGAACCGAACGCGTAGTTCTAATTGGTTATCCGCTGAGCCGTGTCTGCAATCACATCAATTTGTACACGGCAATGCTACTGTTCTTAGTGTTCTGTCATTGCCCTCAACGGATACTTAGAAAGTGTACTCCCAAATATAACATATGTTACATTTGACCACTTTCGAAATGGCATTGTGTAATCATAGKTTTCGGTCGTGGGAACCGTGCCGATTTACACTTATCAGAGGGGTACACAAAGTCTGCAGTCTAGACTGCCAGTTGTCTGAATTCCATTTTATGGAAGTCGCGGTGGCTGAGCGGGTTGGGTTCGAATCCCGGATGGGACTCAACCCAGCAAAAGAACTAGAATTTGTACTTTACTAAGAAAGTGTAATCCCAAAGGTAAAATATGTTATAAATGCTATTGTTTCGTTTATGTGTCCATTATTACCAGTGAAGGTCCGGGTTCGAATGAATCTTCAGTCGGCCATGCTTGTCGTAAGAGGCCACTAACGGGATCGGGTGGTCAGGCTCGCTGGCTTGGTTGACACATGTCATCGGTTCCCAATTGCCCAGATCGATGCTCTTGCTGTTGATCACTGGATTGTCTGGTCCAGACTCGATTACTTACACACGGCGGCCATATAGCTTGAATATTGCTGAGTGCGGTGTAAAACTAAACTCACTCACTCACTCTTCGCCTTCCCATTGTGCACATCAATACTGTGAATCTGGTACACCGAATATATCTGTATGTACGGCCGAGAGTAAGATTCCATCATTCTAAACTTATTTCTAGACTTATAATTATTTTCTAATGTATACGTAATCAGGGTGGTGGGATAGCTTAATGGTTAAAGCGTTCGCTCGTCACGCCGAAGACCCGGGTTCGATTCATCCCATAGGTACAAAGTCTGAAAGCCATTTCTGATGATGCTGGAATATTGCTAAGAGCGGCGTGTAACCATACTCACTGCTAATGTAATCTTTTTTTGTATAACCAACTAAGAAGTTTGGACTCAACATATTTCTTAGTCAGCATATAATTCTGAACTCGCCCCTCTTTCGACACATATAAGAATTGACAATAAGATCAGTTTTAATTTTCCTGAAATGGGCTCCCCTCATCATGTGCTGTTTCGATCGAGGAATATTTTTACTATGTATTCATCAATGGGTTTTCTTTGAACACCTTCAAAATTCAAGTGGTCGAATAGTTTGTTTACATTGTGAACAACATGTTACGACATTCGAGAAATGATCGTAAGGCTGTCTTTGTAGTTTTTAAAATAGTCTGCTGTTTACAATTTATGAAATCCGTTTAGAAAATATACTCAGATATATAGATCAATTTTGAAACAACCAGTGTTCTCATTATGTCTGTCCAATCAGTCAGTCTGACAGAAATGAGTGTGTATCCTTTTCCAGCTGGATCGTAACCATTTCTTTGAATGTGAATTTCATCGCTAAAATACGATTAGATTGACAAATTCTTTACAATCGATGTTTTGCCTCAACATATTCAACTTTAGGATATTTTTGTGGTTGATCAGATTTTTGTAATAGTGTTTGGCAGTCACATCGTCAATATTACGTTTTTGACCATGCCCTGTGCATGTGGCACTTTGGTTACAACCACCGCCATTTTCATAGAACTACACTTTCGTAAGTAATGGTAATTATCAGTCTACGATATCTCGATGCAAAATAGACCAAATGTAAATGATTTGGGATCATTGTAAAGCATGGGATCCGATTCTGACATTTAGAATATGTGTTCTGATTTAAAATCCAGTGATAATCGACGCGCCCTTGTTGAAAAGAAAGCAAGCAGGCATCTTCGTCCTTGCGCAACTATTGTAGTGACACTCAGTACCGTACTCAGAAGACCTTCACGTCTATTGTCGCGACACCCAGTACCACACTCAAAAGACCTTCGCCACTATTGTAGCGACAAGCAGTACCGTACTCAGTAGACCTTCGCCACTATCGTAGCAACATGTAGTACCGTACACAGTAGACCTTCGCCACTATTGTAGCGACATGTAGTACCGTACTCAGCAGACCTTTGCCACTATCGTAGCGATATGTAGTACCGTACTCAGCAGACCTTCGCCACTATCGTAGCGACAAGCAGTACTGTACTCAGTAGACCTTCGCCACTTTCGTACCGATAAGCAGCACCGTACTCAGCAGACCTTCGCCACTATCGTAGCGACAAGCAGTACCGTACTCAGCAGACCTTCGCCACTTTGGTAGCGACAAGCAGCACCGTACTCAGCAGACCTTCGTCACTATCGTAGCGACATGTAGTACCGTACTCAGCAGACCTTCGCCACTATCGTAGCGACAAGCAACACCGTACTCAGTAGACCTTCGTCACTATCATAGCGACAAGCATCACCGTACTCAGCAGACCTTCGCCACTATCGTAGCGAACTGTAGTACCGTACTCAGAAGACCTTCGCCACTATTGTAGCGACAAGCATCATCGTACTCAATAGACCTTCGCCACTATTGTAACGACAAGCATCACCGTACTCAATAGACCTTCGCCACTATCGTAGCGACAAGCAGTACCGTAATCTGTAGACCTTCGCCACTATTGTAGCGACAAGCAGTACCGTAATCTGTAGACCTTCGCCACTATAGTAGCGACAAGCAGTACCGTAATCTGTAGACCTTCGCCACTATTGTAGCGACAAGCAGTACCGTACTCAGTAGACCTTTGCCACTATAGTAGCGACAAGCAGTACCGTAATCTGTAGACCTTCGCCATTATCGTAGCGACAAGCAGTACCGTACTCAGTAGACCTTCACCACTATTTGTAGCGACATCCAGTACCGTACTCATTAGACCTTTGCCACTATTGTCGCGACATGTAGTACCGTACTCAGTAGACCTTCGCCACTATCGTAGCGACGAGCAGTACCGTAATCAGTAGACCTTCACCACTATTGTCGCGACATGTAGTACAGTACTGTGTAGACCTTCGCGACTGTCGTACACTGTACCGTATTCAGAAGACTTCTGCCACTTTTGTCGCGGGAAGCAGTACAGTACTGTATAAACCTTCGCCACTATCGTACGCAGCACCGTACTCAGTAGACCTTGGCCTCAATTGTCGCGACACCAAGTACCATGCGCATTAGACCTGTGCCTCTATTGTCGCGACACGCGGTACAGTACTGTGTAGACCTTCGTTACTATCGTACGCTGTACCGTACACCGTAGACCTTCACTACTTGTCACGATACGCAGTTCAGGGATAAGCATGCGTTATATTTAAACATTCGTGATGCGAACATCTGTTTGTTAACTGTCACGACCATCAGTAACAGTGCATGACATGGACAACACTGCAATCAAAGGTTTCAACTGATAAGACTTGCCTGTCACCTGTCTGACACACGCGGAATCACAGCACTGAAAAGCAGGGATTGTTGACATGAAATCTTAAAGCTGCATTCAGATGCCACAAATACGTGTGGACTTCTTTTCGATTCATGGCCAAACCTTAAATATGTTGAAGGCCGTGTTTGTTTTAATAATTTGGGGCAGTTGGGTAGCCTAATGGTTAAAGCATCCGTCGACACGCCGAAGACCCGGGTTCGATTCCCCATATGGGTACAATGTGTGAGGCCCATTTCTGGTGTCCCGGCTTGATAGTGCTTGAATATTCCTAAAAGCGGCGTAAAACCATATATCACAAATTGATATATTTGCTGGAATGACGATAAGCTGTATACATGTGAACCTTGCAGCATACTGACTCTTGCTACGAAGATCGGTCCCTCTTACATTACAGGGGTATACAACTGAAAAGCAATAATCAACGGCAGTAGACCTTCCCATCTCTGAACAATCTCTATAATTAATGAGCCTTACAACAAAACTTATTTGCGAATTATGTATTAACATTGTCTTTCTATGTACAGTTTGCACAGAGTTATTTGTTTCCAAAGTGAAACAAAATGTGGAGCATTCACAACGTGTTAAATGGACTGAATAAGATGTCAAGAATTGTCACACCTCTCTGGGCTGTGGCACAGTTAGTGTGGTGGGGGAGTTGACAGGGATGTGTTGTTAGACCTCTCTTTTTGTAAGATCATGACTGGACTGATGAGGCTTTACCATATAACGCAAGATTCACGTGAACATGGATGACCCAACAATCTAAGGTGCTGCAAAATGCTGTGCGGTAATTCCTGGCCGTGCCCTGGGATTGTATCTTCAAATCACGGGGAGGTGAGGTGAAATGGAGTTTANGCGACAAGCAGTACCGTAATCTGTAGACCTTCGCCACTATTGTAGCGACAAGCAGTACCGTACTCAGTAGACCTTTGCCACTATAGTAGCGACAAGCAGTACCGTAATCTGTAGACCTTCGCCATTATCGTAGCGACAAGCAGTACCGTACTCAGTAGACCTTCACCACTATTTGTAGCGACATCCAGTACCGTACTCATTAGACCTTTGCCACTATTGTCGCGACATGTAGTACCGTACTCAGTAGACCTTCGCCACTATCGTAGCGACGAGCAGTACCGTAATCAGTAGACCTTCACCACTATTGTCGCGACATGTAGTACAGTACTGTGTAGACCTTCGCGACTGTCGTACACTGTACCGTATTCAGAAGACTTCTGCCACTTTTGTCGCGGGAAGCAGTACAGTACTGTATAAACCTTCGCCACTATCGTACGCAGCACCGTACTCAGTAGACCTTGGCCTCAATTGTCGCGACACCAAGTACCATGCGCATTAGACCTGTGCCTCTATTGTCGCGACACGCGGTACAGTACTGTGTAGACCTTCGTTACTATCGTACGCTGTACCGTACACCGTAGACCTTCACTACTTGTCACGATACGCAGTTCAGGGATAAGCATGCGTTATATTTAAACATTCGTGATGCGAACATCTGTTTGTTAACTGTCACGACCATCAGTAACAGTGCATGACATGGACAACACTGCAATCAAAGGTTTCAACTGATAAGACTTGCCTGTCACCTGTCTGACACACGCGGAATCACAGCACTGAAAAGCAGGGATTGTTGACATGAAATCTTAAAGCTGCATTCAGATGCCACAAATACGTGTGGACTTCTTTTCGATTCATGGCCAAACCTTAAATATGTTGAAGGCCGTGTTTGTTTTAATAATTTGGGGCAGTTGGGTAGCCTAATGGTTAAAGCATCCGTCGACACGCCGAAGACCCGGGTTCGATTCCCCATATGGGTACAATGTGTGAGGCCCATTTCTGGTGTCCCGGCTTGATAGTGCTTGAATATTCCTAAAAGCGGCGTAAAACCATATATCACAAATTGATATATTTGCTGGAATGACGATAAGCTGTATACATGTGAACCTTGCAGCATACTGACTCTTGCTACGAAGATCGGTCCCTCTTACATTACAGGGGTATACAACTGAAAAGCAATAATCAACGGCAGTAGACCTTCCCATCTCTGAACAATCTCTATAATTAATGAGCCTTACAACAAAACTTATTTGCGAATTATGTATTAACATTGTCTTTCTATGTACAGTTTGCACAGAGTTATTTGTTTCCAAAGTGAAACAAAATGTGGAGCATTCACAACGTGTTAAATGGACTGAATAAGATGTCAAGAATTGTCACACCTCTCTGGGCTGTGGCACAGTTAGTGTGGTGGGGGAGTTGACAGGGATGTGTTGTTAGACCTCTCTTTTTGTAAGATCATGACTGGACTGATGAGGCTTTACCATATAACGCAAGATTCACGTGAACATGGATGACCCAACAATCTAAGGTGCTGCAAAATGCTGTGCGGTAATTCCTGGCCGTGCCCTGGGATTGTATCTTCAAATCACGGGGAGGTGAGGTGAAATGGAGTTTAGCGTTGTACTTAAGGATATTTCGCTCATATGACAACGTGCATGCGTGTGTATGTGTGGTTGCTTGTGCTAGCCCAGACTTAAGCTGGTTTTATAGTGCTAGATACCATACCGCAGTTAAGCATGAATACCCCACTCAGGCACATTATACTGACTCCGAGCCGACCAGTCCTT
>VKKT01003263.1:65018-89964 GCA_008038995.1 Haliotis laevigata | reverse complement strand
CCTCTCCATGATAGAAGCCTCACAAGCCTCTCCATGATAGAAGCCTCACAAGCCTCTCCATGCACATTTTTATGTGTCTTATGATCCTCTTTTCAAAGGTTCATAATGACAACAAGAAAATATTCCACTGCTGTCTTAAATGAACCGAGAACTAAGACATAGCCTCTATGTCAATATTGATGTTGACGGCTCTGTATTGCTGGAAAGCTACAGCCAGCGAAGTACGAGTCAATTCAGCACATGTTCAGTTTTTCAAGGGGCGGCTCTCTGAATGAGAACAGTATCGAATTAATGTGAGTTTCGTTGAGAAGAGCAACCCTGTAGAGTCCTTCGTTTGGACAAAGTCGGATGGACCGAAAACTGAAACAAATGTTTTTACTTCCCACTTGTAACCATAATTGTGTGATTTTGCATCAACATGTAAATAAGAAATGCAGATTGCGTTATGAATGCTCATCGCCCTACCGGTGGATTCCCAGCGTAGTCATCAACCCAGCATCTTACGCGACATCATGGCGTGGGTAATTCCTTTTTTGTCGCCATGCCTGAGGTTTTGTCTAAAAAGTCCATCATGAAACGACGCAGAATATGCAGAGAGCGTCATGGAAAATGATGAAAACATATTTCTCTAGAGTGGGGCCGTATACAGCATCAGACGTGTCCTGGCCAACAAACTTGCTATGACCTTGTTTGATAAATCCAGCTATTGTCCCTTTTGACACAAAACTGAAGCCGTGAAGATCCGGGTTAGAATTGATTTTTAGTAACCCATGCTTGTCGTAAGAGGCGACTATCGGGATCGGGTGGTCAGGCTCGCTGACTGGGTTCACACATGTCATCGTATCCCAATTGCGTAGATCGATGCTCATGCTGTTGACCACTGGATTGTGTGGTCCAGGCTCGATTATTTATAGACCGCTGCCATATAGCTGGAATATTGCCGAGGGCTGCGTAAACATTAACTCACTCACTCACTCACAACTGATTGATACAGGGAAAGACATGGCAATTACACAAGCGAAATGTTAAGCATGCATGCAGAAACTCACTTTGTCCATATCCCCATTGTAGATAGGTTTGGTACCCCCCAATTAGCTGAGGGACATTGGAAGAGTAGCTGTATTTCCTGCTGGGAACGGAGACCCTTCTGATACCCTCACCAATCACACAAGGCTGCAGTGTTGGGAAATCTTCACTTCTCCGAAGCGTACTTTGATTCAAACAAGCAACGTTTTGCCGTCTCAATAGTTGTCGTACTGAGTGTAAAGTTAACAAGGGCATTAGACACCTGACTGTGTCATTTGATCAACAGAGCCTTCTTAGACGCATCTATCTAATGTAATCTTGATAATGAAAACAATAATGTCCAGAATAGAAAATATTATCAGTCTGTATTTCTATGGAAATACAGTCTGTTCTAGCCACGTTAACGATGTATATATTACCACCAACCTTCATAAAATGCCAATCCAATAGTAGCTTTTGTAAGATGCTAATCAGACATACGTGCTAACAGTGGGACTGGCAAACACCATGCAGACACACCTACGTCAGCAATGATGTAATATCTGTCTCACAAAGTATTGATGTTTCGCTCTTTGTTCTCAGTAACAGCCTGGTTTATAGCATTTGTCAACATATATCTGTTGTGTTGCTGTATATGTGTACATAATCTGATGTATTGCTTGACACCCGGCTAGGTGATACGTTCATTATTTCATACATTCGCACCTGTCGTTGACAGGGAAGTTACATTCAGTTTTAGTTACCGTGGTGTTATCAGTGCGTGATGTTGTTTTGTTTGATGTAGAGTTGTGTGTGTGTGTGTGTGTGTGTGTGTGTGTGTGTTCTTGTTTCTTCGTGTAACAGTACAGTGCTTGCTCGTTGTTCTGTGTGAAGCTATTACGTTCTGTGTGCAGCTATTTTGATCAATATGCAGCTATGATGTTCTGTGTGCAGCTAGTACGTTCTGTGTGCAGCTATTGTGATCAGCGTGCAGCTATTATGTTCTATGTGCAGCTACTATGTCATGTGTGCAGCTATTATGTTCATTATGATGGCTCATTGTGCTATATGCAGCGGACAGGGTCAACGCGTTGCTCTGTGTATAGCTTTTATGATCAGTGCTTACGCGCTCTTCCGTGTGCGTCAATCGGTATCAGTGCCAGCTCGCTGTTCTGTGTAGCACAGTCATTATCAATTCATTATCATAGTTCTGTGTGTAGCACAGTCATGAACCATACATTATCATAGTTCTGTGTGTGGCACAGTTATGATCAATACATTATCATAGTTCTGTGTGTAGCACAGTCATGATCAATACATTATCATAGTTCTGTGTGTGGCACAGTTATGATCAATACATTATCGTAGTTATGTGTGTAGCAGAACCATGAACTATACATTATCATAGTTCTGTGTGCAGCAGTCAAGAACAGTACACTATCATAGTTCTGTGTGTAGCACAGTCATGATCTTATCTATATATCATCATAGTTCTGTGTGTAGCAGTCAGCGCTTGCTCGTTGTCATGCGCAACAATCACATACCGTTCAACAGAACATACCCTCGTACTTTGAAGCTTGAGAATACCATTCGAACTTCCGACGAGTCTGATATAAAACTAACATATGTTTCATGTGACCACTTTCTAAATGACATTATGCATTCATAGTATAATACGGTATGAAATGTTTCGGTATTTGTTCCACTACTGGACTGTTATGTTCTGGGCCTATACATCTTATAATAGCACCACCATAACTATAAGTCTACCGCAACCCATGCTTGTCCAAAGAGGCGGAAATCATCATCTGGTATCACTCAGGCTTGTTGACTTGGTAGTGCAACTGACCTTATCCCAATTGGGTAGAATGATGCTCATGTTGCCAATCACTGGATTGTCTGGTTCAGATTCGACGATCAACAGAAGTTGTCATACAGCTGACATACACATGCTTTCAGTTACACAACTAACAATGAACGAGAGAGCAGGTGCGCTCCTCAGTGTGTTCTTATTACCGCGAATGTTGGCATTGTTAACGTATTGAAGTTCCGGTAGTCTAAGAGCTTAGATCGCTTTAAGGAACAAAGATGGAAGATTCTTTTCAAGGTTCGTTTTTATCCTCCCCGTTGAGTTTACAGTCACTCGTTAATGACAGCGTTCATTTGACATTCAAAACTGTTGCCCGAAGTATTACGACTGTCACAGTGAATGCCACTTTCTGGATTTTGCAAGTTTATTTACACCGAAATGTCTCATTGCGTTGCGTTTACTCAAACTGCTTCGTTCCCTTTGATGTCGCTAGCCTTCACTCATGTTGAAGTCCCGTCATATGTATATACACGTCTCAGACCTCTTGATTGGTCCTTGTCTGTTTCGTCTCAACTTGCACTCTATCTCTAACTGAGGTTGAGGTGAAGCTTTGCCTTGTTTTGGTACAGTTCTCCGTTGTTGGAGTTGAGAAACAACTAAATAACACAGTAGCTTAATCCCCCTCTCTGTCACAACACAGATTACATGCTGCTGTTTAGGGTTAAGTTGCAGTCAAGAAGATGATAGGGTTTGAGCTATTCAGACCAATGATTGATTGTGTGAGAGACATAACTTGGTTTTTCCGAGAAAATCGACGGTGAAAGTGCTTCTTAGGCAAATTCGTACAGGAAACATTGGTTTAACTGAGCCTTGTCACTTGTTCCCTACGTGAAGACAGCCTCTGGCACTGTCATTATACTCACTGTATACGAAACAATTGTCACAGTTCTCACCAGAGTGACATCCGTTAACATGTGCGAAGTTTCCAGCTGCCAGGATTGATGGATAATAATGGTGGCATGGTACCAGTTGAAGATACATGCTCAGGGTCACGCCGGTACCACTATAATGACACACTTGCATACATAGTGTTTCCTTCAAGCGCTTACAGACCTGTGAATTACTGACAGAATTGAATAATGGTCAATTACTGACGGGACAATGTTGGGGTTGGGATGTACAACACTGACCGCTCGTACCCTGAGAATTCTGTCCACACATGGCTCCTTCAAGAACGGTTCCAGCGAACATGTGAAGAACCAGATCATATTAATGGCATCTTATCGCCTGCAATCCAATTCCAGAGCACACCAGAGAGCTAATGAGGTTTTCAGGGTAGGTAATTCAAGCGTGTATCAACAACACCGCTAACATTGCTATGAAATGGATGACTTATCCGGTGATTGGCGTGAAGTCTGATACCATATGTTGTGATAATAGAGTACAAGGTAAAGTCTCTACATCCAGTCTCAGACACTGTGGTATTCATCAGTTATACGGGTTCTGTGAGGACGGAAACCTATTGTTGATTCAGAGTATATATAAAATAATTACATTACAGTTCTACTCAGCGGGAGAGTTCATATCAATGTCTGGGCCCCGACACTTCCAATTTCCTTGTAACTCTGACGACAGTTGAATAATACATACTCAGTGGTTTACTAATTCATTAATCATCTCTATTCACGTCTTGGCGCAGTGGTGCATATATTTGAATTGATACGGTATAAATGGTAGGTATTACGACCATATATCTGTGTACAATATACAGACGCCCTTGCCACAAGGGACAATACCGTATATATTTATATTGGTGCATATTTGTCTTGGACATTTCAAGTGACTACTCAATTAGTGTCATTTTGTATCTGCCATCCACTTTACGCATGTTTAAAAGGATGCCCATGGGTGGCCCTGTCATCTGAGGCTCTGCATTTAGCATTGCATTGTTGTGCATTTTAGGCACACCAGAAACCGAAGATTCTGGGTTCGAATCCCTACTCGCCAAATTATTTGTTTAAGGTTTGTCAGCGTCATATCCATGCTTGTGGGTCCACCTTTTCCTGAAACACCTTTGAATTCATATTTCATGCAGACATGAGTCCGGAACTATTCAATGTATGCAGGTAGGCTATTAAATTATGATGAATTAAACAAAGAAATAAATAAGCAGACTGCAGCGTCGACGTGGTCGTATTGTTTTCACCCTCACGATAGCAGGGTGGTGGGCTAGCCTTGTGGTTAAAGCGTTCGCTCGTCACGCCGAAGACCCGGGTTCGATTCCGCACATGAGAACGATGTGTGGAGCTCATTTATGGTGTCCCCCGCCGTGATATTGCTGGAATATTGCTCCAAGCAGCGTAAAACTAAACTTACTCACTTTAGCAATTAGTGTATCTTCCTAGGTGTACAAATATCCGAACAGGCTGATATTTATGGAATCTGTAAACATAAATTTGTATAACCCGTTTAGTATATATATTCACTGATATGCTCAAATGAGTGAGTGTGTTTTTACGCCACTTTTAGCAATATTTAAGCATTATCAAGTCGGGGGACACCAGATATGGGCTTCACACACTGTACCGATTTGGGAAATCGAATCCAGTTCTTCGGTGTGACAAGCGAACACCTTAACCACTAAGCTACCCTACTGCCTATGAATTGATCGAGAATTTTATCAGGGCACCATTTTTATTTCATATGTTTCACGTAGCCACCAAATTCGGAACATGGGTCGGTGGGTCGGGGAAAAAACCTTAATAAAGACAAAATTATCTGAATAATGTTCTTGATTCTCATTCATTGTAATTCTGACCACAATTTCTCGCGTTCTATGGACTTGTGGCTAAAGATAAAGATTTTATATGACGAGGCGGTACGTTTTATGTCCGAGTCGGCGGTGTTGGAATGAAAAGAATGTCGTTGTTTTGTTTTGTTTTGTTGTTGTTGTTTTTGTTGTTTTTGTTTTGTTTGTTTGTTTGTTTGTTTGTTGTTGGGTTGTTGTTGTTGTTGTTGTTGTTGTTGTTTTGGGGGGGGTTGGGGGGGTTAGGTCGGCAATAAAATTAGAAGGGTCGGTCGAGCGATGAGAAACACAGACAATAAAAATGCTGCCATTACGCAAACGCTCTTATACTTTAGTACAGTGAGAATAAATATTACAAAAAAAGTATGTTTAGGTACTGAACGTACTGATATTTTAATTGTACACACTACGTTTAACCGATTCATTACTTTACGTCAATAAACTGAATAGTATCAAATGGAATATTTTTAAGTCATATTCCATCTAGAAGGTCACGCGCACTCGCTCAAATATATTTACCCATGTATATATTCGTTGGCTGCGCAAATAGCGAAACTGTTTCTTATTAGAACGATTGATCCCAATGGATGAACAAAATGGACCGCCAAATCTGACATCATTACCAACAGAGATGATTGGCTATCTGTAAAGACGACCTCTTTGTGAACGGCTTGTCGTGCAATGGCGACACAGTTCCTGGCAGTGGAAGCTGGAGTTCTGGGAGGTGATGTGAGGAAGATGATGATATAAGAATAAAAGAACTGATTCCGTCTCAGTAGATCCTATGATGTCGTTTGACATCATATTGACTCCGTTTGTGGCACACGCTAGACTAATCAATCGGTTAAGGAAATATTAGTCTGAGATAGAATATGTTGTCACTTGTTCGGATATGGAGGAAACCCGATAAATATGAGCCAAAACGCAAACAGAGGCCGTGGACTAATTAATTACAAATAATAACCGCACTTTTTATCCCCAGCACGTCTCGGTGATTCGCCATTGTGCTGAGAGGGTCGAAGGATGTGTGGAGAGTCAGGCATGAAGACTTATAGAGATGAAAGACAACGGAAGTGATATTGACATGATACTGACATGTTCCCACAAGGGCTGCGACATGGGCGCTGCTTGATTCTGATTGAAATTGATATCCAAATAATGAAGTGATCATCGAACCAGTTTATGGGTATTTGTGTCGTGCCTTATCGCGAGCGAATCGGGCCAAAGAGATATGATACTTGATTAATGGTTTTTAGTTTCACAGAAATTCATTGATCTGTTTTGATGTCATTTTCAGATGGTAGTTGATAAGAAGAGCTGTAATGAAAAGGTGTTTCACGTCTAATTGTCAATACTCCAAGGACCTCATTTTCCTGACTATCTCTTTCATCACGTAATTTATTGAGGACTGGTTCTACATAAGTGTTGCCAACGACCTGCTATGTCCGTGGTGTGTGAAGACAGTCATCTAAGTTAACATTTGCAGAGGGAGATCAATTATAAACCATCAGGCGTATTGTCCTAGCATTATGCAATATCACATGTTCGTGAAGACACATAATCCTTGCAAATGGCTGCAGGCTGTAGACACGGAGCGCAAAGCATGTAGCCTGAAATAATATTTGAAAACCGCCACCAAGGCTACGCGTAATACATTCCTCTGTGAAGGATGATATATATGATCATCTGTAAATGTCAAAAATAATCACACGAGAGATTACATGCCTTCTCCGTCTTTCTAATGGTTAGGAAATGCACGAAATTAGACTCTCGTTGTGTTGAAGCCTTCTTTCGTCCACACTTGCAACGGCCGTGTTCAGTGTCTTTGTTCGAGGAAATGGTGGTCTGTGTGGTATCCGGGACCCACGGGAACATGGTTATTCCTAGGCCATTATGTAACTTAATTCCTCCAACAATAGGCGTTATATCATGAAAGCAAAGACTGTCATTCGTCGACTTTAAACACAGACAGACATCAGATGGATGGATGGATGGATGGATGGATGGATGGATGGATGGATGGATGGATGGATAGAGAGCGAGACAGACAGGCAGGCGGGCAAAGTTTTCTGTTTTTTTATCACTATTAAATGGCGATGACACAAGGTGTTCGCGAAAAGATGTCCTGGTGGCACTCGTCATATACACATACAAAGGCTAGGCATTTTTTCATCACAAAAAATAACTAGATAAAATAATATATTGGATCAGTCAAAATAATAAAACGAAATTATGAAATTTCACCAGACAACATTTCACTGATGCGTCAGATTCAGACATGTCCTCCACATGTCTACATACATTTTTAGGCCTTGGACGTTGTAACCTGGATCGAAAAAGCTTTTTTATATGTGAATAGATGTCTGAAATGTGTATGTGAATAGAGGTCTTCAATATATGTGTGACGAGAATCTAAAACAGGTATATGAATAAACTTCAATATGAAGGTGAAGAGAGGACTGAAATATGCATTGGAATAGAGGTCTGCAATATATGTGTGACGAGAATCTGAAACAGGTATATGAATAGACTCTGCAATATGAAGGTGAAGAGAGGACTGAAATATGTATTGGAACAGAGGTCTGCAATATATGTGTGACGAGAATCTGAAACAGGTATATGAATAGACTCTGCAATATGAAGGTGAAGAGAGGACTGAAATATGCATTGGAATAGAGGTCTGCAATATGAATGTGAAGAATGCAATACTCAGGTGAACAGATGTCTGAAACATGTACGTGAACAGCAGTCTGAAATACGCATGCACATTCAATGCGTGGTCGCCAGTAGGCGAGATGGGTCGACTGGATACAAAACCAGCAAACGAAACTAAATTTAGGCATGTTGTCTCAACAACAAGATTCCATGGTCACATTTCAAACAGCAAAGACACCAATTAATAAAGTCTCTCTAACAATGAACTCAAAAAGTTTCTCATGAAAACATGCACTTGGTGTACGAAATGGTGTTCACGAAATACGCCGATCTACAGCGCCTTATCGGCAAGTCTCCCCGCATCTCGTATCAACTAAGGGCCGGGGGTCATTGGATCCAGTGTAATTTCCGGGCAGCAAGTCATTAATCATGATCGTATAGTCGAGCGGATGTAGAGATGGGAGGGCATTTTAGGAAGTCAAAGACATCACTTAAGTAGATCAGTTATCGTGTTATGATGTGGTGTTACTGTACAGCAATGGACTTGGCTCGTCCGTCTAGACAATGCTTTGGAAGGGCATCAACACATTCAATTGCTCTGGAAGGGCATCAACACATTCAATTGCATTAACTTCATTGAAAGATACCATTCATTTCTCCAAAAGTAGTATGTTCAGTCTCATAACGTCTTCGCTGAGAGTGGCAGGCATGTAACGACTCACCTAACCTCCTTAAAGATGTGCTTCGAACTCTTGAATTTCACTTACGGAAATCGCCCAAGCTGGCCTGATGACGGCATGACTGATTAAAGTGATCAGTGTAATTCAGACGGCGGTAACTATCTCTCAATGAAACAAACTGGTTACATTACGAGCAGATGCAATCAAGTGGTGCTGTGTAATTGTTTGTCTGTCAGGTACCAACATTGTTATTACATCGGTGTTGCAGCCTGTACCATCAGTTCAGTTAAACCCCTTCAGACCAACACTTAGATGTACATCTTCCAGTTCTTCTACACTCAGTCCTGTCATTCATAATAGCCTAACGCGGCCAACATGGCCCTGATTTAGTTTTGGATTTATGTTCTGTGCCGTGTTGAAGCCACTGGCGATGAAAATAAATTATTTATTCAACCAGACCAGTCGTCTGAACGCTTTAAGTAAAATACGTGTTTCGCGCTTTCATACGATATCGGCTACTTCTGTTATAAATGTAACAGCAATCACTTCAAGTCACCTCTAATGTACATTGATATTTGTTCAGCCCAGACATAATTAGACATTAATATATATTACAACGTACAAAGTAGAATGCTCTAATAACATTAATATTTCTTTCTGTCTGCACAATAGATTTAATCTTGAAATATTCTAAACAATTGCTTAAATTAATTTAAATGGAATGAATTGTATTTTAACATCAGCCTTGAAAAACATCCAAATTAATTGCATTGCAGCAATATATGCTATTGTATCCATGCAATATAATTCTAAATTAACCTTTAGAACGTCACCTACTCAAATAGCAAAACATAAAGACGCTGTAAGCCATCGGTATAATGGTATCAACTTTAATTGTATCTGATTGGTTGAGAAAGATTTCTATCTAATTCAAACATCAAACGAGTATTATAATATTTTTCATCTCTTCAAAGTAGGATAACGCTGGTGTAAATTGAAAATCCCCAGTTCATGTGCCATAAATACAGAAAGTTCTGCTGTTAAGCGGCAGCAATCAGGGAAGTCCAAGCATAACATTTCGAATAACCGGCAATGACCTGAAATTACCATCGTTGACATACCTGTCATGTGGCGTTTATATCCTCTCTGGGAGTCATGATTTGCAAGTGCCACGATGGCATTGTACATACCCTTTAACATGAAATTATTGAGTGGCTTGCTAATATAGAGGACAAAGAAGAACCCGATTATCAGCAATCAGCAGCACTTCTCACACATTGTAGTTCATTCGCTTGGAACTCACGGCGTGAAAATTCTTCTTAATAAACACTGATGATCACAGGCCTGTAATAATCCTACATTAATCCTTACTTTGCGTGCTGCATGTAAAGCTACCTGCTAGTCTAATGATTAGTCTCTTATGTGGTTGTTCCATTAGGAATAGCTTTGGAGGAGTTTCGGGGTTAAATTCAAAACAATTCCGTGCACATCCGTTTTACTATCATGTCCCTCTATAACATATTGAATGAATAAGTTTACTTCATTTGTAGCGAACAACAACGGAATTTTTTCTTACTTGTGTAAAGAATTGTTATTGATGATAATAATTATGATTAGCACATTCTTCATGTGTCAACCTAAAACTAAATCAGCAGTACATTATGATCCTCTTTAAAGCATCATTTTGCACTCCTCAGCTGCCAGGGGAGCATAGAACCCGTGAGGCTCTTGAAGACTAACGCTTACTTTTGTCATCCTTCCGGGTATCAAGGAATCACCACTGATTCAGTGCGGGGCAGAACCTTTCAGGGACACTGATGCCAAGCATCCGTGTACTTTCTACGACCAATTTTGTTTACTTGACACTGATTTATAAGGAATATTTTGTGTAGAGGACCATGTGATACCATTCAAACAATGTAAGTTATTACGTTATTAAAGACATTTAGAGGCTATTATACATTGAAAATGGTAAGTTCCAGTTTAATAACGTTACTAGTGACTAAAATATAAGAAGTGTATTAAAAGACATTTTGCAGAGTAGCTCGTGTGGAATACCGTTATCATAAACACTGATTTCCACCATTGGAGTACAGTACAGACAGCCGCCAGAAAGCTGGAATATTTCGGCGTCAAACAACAACAAAAAACAAGAACAAAGCATTTAACACAGAGACGTCCTCTGGATAGACTTGTAACACATTTTACGGAAATAGGTTATATTCGGTAAGATACAATGTAGCACAGCCATGTTTTCTAAGATAATTGTAAATTCCAATCGGTAACACCATCAACCGGTTTCAGTTTCAGATTTTGGGTTGTTTTCAAGGTCTTTGATATTTTTTGTGGTTAGTGTAAGTTATAAAACACTGTTGACTGTGAATGTTGACGTGATTGCTTCTGTCTATGTGGTTTTGTCTACCAACGTGAAGCGCTAAACTATGTCCCCAAAGACGGAATGTAATTATAGGTGGAGGAATAATGACAGTACAGTATCGTACTACAAATGGACAGTGAGAAAAAAATACATGGAACACACGTCCCAAGAGACTCTAGGTATATTCATCATCCGCGGCTCTGTATAAGGTGTATCGGTTGGACAGCATTACTGGGATATGTTTCATCTGTAAATGCCCTGTATGACCAGTGTGCGAAATAGCCACTGGCCCTCTAGCTCGTGGCTAGTAAAATTCCAATCGGGTCAGTAAATTTCCACAGTCGCTGGCCCGACTGGCTAGTAATTTTCATAGCGTCATTTTCTAAACATATCACTCTCTCAGACCTGTTAAGTCATAACAAACTTTTAAATCATGCAAGGTTATTGCCTGGTAAAAATGTTCATCGAATTAGTAGCTTAATGATGAAACCAGTATCATGCCGACAATATCTTATTCTCATCTATTTTTGTAAAAAGAATTCCTAGTTTCTACATTCAAATTTGGGGCTAGTGAATATAGTGACTGGCTAACAAGCTAACAAAGTTTGGAAACTATTTCGCATACTGACAAACGCCACTCGGACCAACACCCCTGTCTGCCGTCCACCATTCAGTGCCTACTATGAGATTTACATAACTATTGAAACTTAGACTTCAATATTTAACGTATGGTTACAACAGTGTTCATACTTACACTGTACCAAAACACAGTACGAACTGACAAGGCGATTTATTCTCAAACATTAAAACATGGAGAACGACATGGCCACAAGACGGTTCAGAGGCTCCTGGTGTGTGTTGGAATCTTACTCAGGCAACAAGATTCTTGTAATATCATTTGGAAATATTACTGATTGATTGATTAAAGCGATCAGAGTTGCTCCAGACGGCGACAATACTCGACTACAGCAGCAAATACATAACATACGAGGCAAATGTAATGACTAGTTATGGAGTGCTGTCAGGTACCTGCATTATCATTTCAGACACAGACAGAAACACGCATCCCATCAGACCGATGAAACATCTGTAGATGGGGGCGTATATGTCTTCAAATTCCGTCCACACACAGACAACCGTCTGAATGGTGGTCTGACAGGACCAATTTGGCAAAAAAGCAGTTATTGGTTCTATTTCCTTTCGAGGATGAATCATTCAGATAAATATGTCTGTTTTTCATCGCAAATTGTTTATTTGTCTGCTGTTTAACCCCACACTAGATGCATTGTAGTGATATGACAGCGGTCTGTAAATACTCCCTTTCTGACCAGACAAACCGGTGATAATGTGAACTACATCTGCGCCGACGATGACACGCAACTACGCGTCACCGAGCCTATCCACCTTAACTATTAAATCACACCTTTCCACCAAGACGTTTTGTCGACCATTTCCCATGGGGTTCGCAAAAAAAGGAATGCTATTTGTGACATGCCCTAAAGGCGATCTACTTGTGGAAACAATTCGTTACAGAGAACAGCAAAGGGTACACTGAAAAGTTTAAGGAATATGAAGTTGACATATAGTAAATCTGTTACGAGTATGTAAATCACTGCATCAGCTATGAATATTGATGAAATATAGTCTCGCCTTGTCGTATCAGTTTAACGGAAATGCTTCTGAGAACAGTTTACCGTTGATTGTACATCAGTGTTGGGTCAACTCTGACACTCTGCACTTTCTAGTCAAGTGCTTCCGTCGACTATCACTCCCGTCACGAAATCCTGCTATACCCCCACGTATAGTGTGTCTACATTCATCAGCCGAATCACGATATACTTGGATAAACACATATATCCTGTAGCTTAGCTGACCTATATCGTCTGGCAAAATAATGGTTGGTTAGTGTGGGCATTGCCCGATTTGATGGGTGGTGGTACTTTGATGACATTCTGATTGAACTGACACTGAAAGCCAATGTGAGTCACAGAAATCACTAGAATGTGTTTGGCCCCCACTGTTACAGTTGGTGAACGGAGGTGAAAATCGGACTGCGAACTACCATAGACAGGAGCGTAGCTACCATTACTAAAAAACAAAACCGGGCTTTTTGAAAATGAAAGTTGGGCAAGCCCCCAATACATCTAGATATAAAGCTTAGCGCATGATAGAGTTTCAAAGAAATATTTTTCCTATAAATATCAACTGTTCACATATTTGTAGAATGGAGAGGAGATCACGTTAGTCGCTCTTACGACAAGCATGGGTTCCTGAAGACCACTTCTAATCCGTATCTTCATGGGTCCATAAATATTGAACATAAGGATATGGTTTGTGATGCGCATGCGTTGTAAAATATAATTGTAACTAGCAAGCATAAATAAATCGTAATGATGATTTACAAATATCGATTTTAAAACTTGATCAAAACCAGAATCGTACACTGTATATCGTCAACGTGACGCAACATATAAACAGTCTCCCATCAGTCTCCATTTGAAGTGTTTCGTTACAGGGATCATTATGTCTTCTTGGATCCGCGTGGCGTCACGATTGCTCGCTGATATTATATAGTGTGACGCTGAATATAGATTTGATCGACTTTGTGATCATTAACCCAAGAAACATGGCGTGAGAGAAATACACGCCATTAAAAACTGCAATGTCTCATATTCCAGCTGATACCGATTTTCACTCATATTAACTACGTTGGTAGCAGTGTACTGTATAATTAATACGTAACTAATTAATCATGTAACTATTCATGATCGGACAATGTAATGTCATTCTTGATGAGGAGATGTTTTGTGTTTTTGTAGATCGACAGATCACGCGCGTGATCCATCATCGGTTATCGATCTCAGAAAAAAAGAAATTACTAAACACATTATATATTTTTAATTTCATGACAAATATACCCTTCAGCTAATGTCATATCCGACAATTAGCCAGACTTGGTTAACAGCAATTGCTATGAATATGGGGTAATTTTCATTTCACGCCCCTTTGAATACTTCTTCACTTATTTCACGGTGTGTCAGCTTCGGGTGAGAAGGAAATCGAAAAAACTTAGACGTTTATCACAAGTGATCAGGGTTGGTGCTGACCAATTGGGAAACATACACCGGGTCCCGGGATTCAAACCCAGAATACTAGGTTTCCTGCTTGTCCGTGCTCAGCGGATTGCGGAACATTAACCTACGGGCCACCCCTGCCCTTCTTTCCATACGAAGGGAGTGGGTTTGTTTTAATATGTTGATGGATCTATTTTAGTTTGAGAGTCACTTTTGATATAACTCATGTTGATGACCGGACAGCCAGCCTCAATTGTTTGATATCTATTTAAACGTCCAAACGTCGGCTGTCTGATGAGGAAACAGACAGATCAATCGTGCAATGTCAAACGTTACTGCTTGGGAAAGAATAAATTGATCGCGTGACAGACGGATTTCAACTCCCGGGGGTTGAAAATCTATGATCAGCAGCTTATCCTTAAGTCCTAAAGAATGTTTTGCATATTGGTAGATTAGAATGGATTTGCCAGCTGTGACTGCTGACGGGTTTCTTGGGCCGTACCGGGCCTTCAATGAAACAGTGTCAGTGAGAGAAGGGGTAAGAGAGAGGGGAGAGTGAGAGGAGGGAGAGAGCAAAGATAGAGAATGGTGAGGAAGAGCATAGAGAGTGAGAGAGAGAGGGTAGAGTAAATAAGAGAGAGAAGAGAGAAACAGACGGGAATGTTCTACTTATTTCTTGTTTAACGCCGCGCACATCAAATTTACACCAATGGCGACGGTGTGTAAATAATCGAGTCTAGAACATACAAGCCAGTGATCAACGGCATGAGCACTAATCTACGCAACTGGGATACGATAACCAAGTCAGCAAACCTGACCACCCGATCCCGTTAGTTGCATCTTACGGCAAGCATGAGTTGTTGAAGACAAATACTGAACCGATTCTTCATGGGTAGATCTTTCACATTCTGAATTTTATGGAAACTAAATACTGCATTTTAGTTGATATGTACTGTTTAAGTAGATCTGACGACCATGACAAATCTTAACCAATCAGAGAGTCAACGCTCGTAATGAAGACGACGAGTATATCATCAGAAGGACTGTAGTGAAATTCATTAATTTTTCATACAATTGTCACATGTGTTTGAACTGGATGCTATAAAAAAATGATGCTCTTATTTTATGCAAATATATGAGAATATCAAACTAAAACGTGGGTTGTGGCTTTTTGAACTATGGATTTATAAGCATGTCTAATCCATGGATAAAGCAACAGTATACGTTATTCTACGTATTAAAATTCATAAAACAGACAAAGACAAGCTTTTGTTTTACGTTATCTATTTTTAAAAGGCAAATATACGCCTTTATGTTCACTTATCAGGAACGGAAAAGTATTTTGGAAGTATCCGTATGTGGTATTGATCACGATTTGACAAATGTTCACGATACAGCAATACCGAGAGACATTTATATGTTGATATAGATGTCCATACTTGGTCAGATGATATGATACAGACGGAACGACAACTGAAAGGCTGCTCAAGTAACGCCAGACATAAAACAGATGTTAAACATGACATTCGATAAACGAAATCTCTTTCTGAATATCAGGTACTGTGTAAATATCCTACATGTTTGGTCGTTAAATGTTAAATGGATTCGGGGATTTTTTTACAAAAAGAAGGGCAGAAAGCTATTTCGTATGGAAATCTACAAGTGTGCTTAAAATTTTAGCAGGTGCATATTATCTTGTGAACTGTACACGTGTATGCACCGATTGGAAGCAACATGGCGTGAATCGTTGTTATCGTAGACTAAACAGTGTTCCGACCCTCAAGGGTGTCGTCAGAATGGCTTCAGAGATTAGAACATAATTATAAGCCAACAACCTGTTTGGCTCATCAGTTTAATCACATTAATGTTGGCGTCCTTCATGGGAGCTCTCCCCAGAACCATTAGTTTACAGCGCTTTTTATTGTGACAGTGGCTACTGGTAATCTGTCAAAGCATGTTCGGAATGTGACATAGTGAAAAACATTGGAATGATTGAGAAACACACTGAAGCCAATGGCATGCTCCCAGCTGCGTGCAATGCCACCACACCTTGAACAGAACGGTCTGGTGTTGATTTGAAGCCAAATGATAAGACTGATGGACTGCACTGAACTAATGTGTTACACGGGGAAATACCTCCATGGTTTGAGAGAATATGTATCAGTACACGTTCCTGAAATAAATTATGTCACGGACGACAAAATAAGGCGGCTTCTATAGATTTTATGATTGGGGGTTGTATGTGATTAAAACACATCTATTGCCCAAGTATGATTTGGTAACGATACAATCACACCTTATGAACGATGAACTTCAGTGAACTCTTAGACCTGCCATGGTTGTGTGATTGTTTGATTGGTTGTTGGGTAAGGCCGCACTCAGCAATATTTCAGCTATATGGCGGCGGTCTGTAAATAATCGAGCCTGGACCAGACCACCCAGTGATCAACAACATGAGCATAGATCTACGCAATTGGAAGTCGACGACATGTCAACCAAGTCAGCGAGCCTGACCCCCCATCCTGTTAATCGCCTCTTACGACCAGCATGGGTTACTGAAGACCAATTCTAGCCAGGATCTTCATGGGTCCGCCTCTTACGGCTAGCATGGGTTAGTGAAGACCATTTCTAACCAGAATCTAAGCGGGTCCGTCTCTTACGACAAGCATAGGTTACTGAAGACCACTTCTAACCCGGATCTTCACAGGTAGTTCCTATCAAGTCATTGTTACCTCGTGAGTAGACATACATGGGGAAGGTGCATTTTATCAGAACATCTTGTCATCTTGTTTCTATATTGAACGTACAGCGTTACAGTGTTACAGTGTCTAACCAGGAGCGGAATGTAGGCTGTTCGATCTCATGGTCGCGTTACACCAAACCACTTGGACAAAATAGAAATCTGCATACTTAGTATGAGAAGATATCCTCACCAAAACGTGACATGGTATCTCAGCGGGCTGGCACTGAAGAACAACATATGTTAGTGTAGATGCAGAACACTACTGTAACTTATATTCATATATTCGGTGCACATGTATTTTTCTCATCCTGTTTTGATAAGGGGCCAGGTGGTTAAAACGTTCTCTCGTCACACCGAAGACCCGGTTCGATTCCTCTAATGGGTACAATGTGTGAAGCCTGTTTCTGGTGTCACCCGCCGTGAAATTGCTGGAATATTGCTAAAAGCGGCGTAGAACTAAACTCACTCACTCACTGCTGATTTGATAATCATATAGTATTTGTAAACATATATATAACGTCATTAACCTTCCAAATAAATACATGATAAAAATACAATATCTCGTACAACCATCCAAGTTCACCCAACGTGTAATCCCAGATATAACATCTGTTACATTGAGCCCTGTGTCTGCTTATCATTTGTCCAATGCATGTAAGTTTAGACGTATACAATGTTCTTGTCGTCTTGCAGAGACATGGTCGTTTGCTCTCTTTGTCTGTACAAGGTGTTGCCACCAGGCCTCTGCAAACAGGATCAACCGCTTTTGATGAACACCACATAATTAGCTCCTCGAACAATGCTGTAAGAAAAATATCTCAAAGAATTCCCATTTCCCTACGGGTTTAAAATTGTCATGTCCTTCTGTGTAATTGGCCATATGATTCAAACAATGAGTTCTGACGAGAAAGATTTTATTCGGGGCAAATTGAACAGGAGCCGAAGGGTCTGTATTTTATCTTCCGATGGTGTCATCAGGACCTTATTAGCCTACTCTTCAAGGTAGATCGTAATGATCAACACCACTGCTGGCAGTGTCGCTCCAACTGAGCAATAATCTCTCACATGCTTGCATCTGTTGTGCTCCACAGCTTCATAGGGAGCGGCCGCCTTGCAGCTATCAGCGGTCCTGTTTCTGACGACTGATTATTGCCAGTACCATATAGTTTTTTTCAAACAGCTCGTTAAAATGGTATCAATTTCGCGTGGTAATTAGCACAGACATTCTACTGATTCTGTGTTCTTGTCAAACAATCATTAGCCTTGGGTACCACTTTGTCTTGTTTGGCGTTCACCTTCCACAATTGATATTGGCGTTTGGTAATCACGAGATTATGGTTGTATAAAACAGTTTCACTAATTCGAGTGACCATTGAGTAAATTGAAAGAAAACAGCTGGAATTATTTGTTCTTTGGCAATCTTTACGTCGATGGGATTGGAGATGGGTGACGACAGGCCGACTTGAAACGAAACTAAGTGACAGCAACCTCCTTGGGGAAGCCAGCAATTGTATTACACAAACTGATGGCTTGTCAAGCTGTGAAAAAGGGTGCTGCTTTATTCAGCGCATTTTAGTGGTTGTTTACAACATATTGCAAGTGAGAAATTCCCTTTTTATCTGAGACGTCAACACGAAATGAAATTCAGTTGCAAGGGCATAATTGCATCAGCAATTGGACTAACTGTCTCTTTTAACTCTGCTAGTATTGGTGAAAGGTAGCTCGGGAACTTCATAAAAACCAAACCGTTCTCTTCGTGTACACTTGGGTTTGAAAAACATTAGTGGTGGATTAAAACAAGGTAGAAGTAATGTACATCGCAAATGTTTTGATAGCAAAGCTAAAAGAAATGAATGTAATTATCCGGAACGTTACACGTATAACTATGTTATGTACATTGTTAGCGTCAACCGATAGAAAACCGAAAGTGTGCACGATAAGCGTTTCCATTGCCAATTCTTTGGTTTGGAAAATTCGATTCAAATTTATTTATGAGAATTTAATGAAACAGAATTATGCAATAGTATTGAGAAATGACTGTAGAATTTAACAAGCCATATCCATCATTCTGAAACAGAATATTTGTCGTTATGTGTTCTCCATGAGTGGTATTTGCGGTCTATGTTTTCGTCTTCATGGTTTCTCTCTTTCTCTTAATAAATATAAACCGCTTTAGTGCCTATGCGTTCCTAATACGAACACCTACGTTGCCTTTCCGGCAATACAGAAATACAGCCACCTCTCAATGCCCACTCCGGCTTACGTGAAACCATCACGATTCACTCCTACAGCAGCGGCCTACGTAACCTGCATACTACCATTTAATGCCTACACAGTAATACGGGTATGATTAAATACATGCTACTAGCTTTAGTGTAAAAAAAACAAAACATATGACGGCATCTTTACATTCCGTAACTAGTTCATGTGCAACCAACTCAAAAGGCATCATTCGGTGCCTGTACGAGCAGACATGCAACAAACTGCCGAATTCGAAGCCTCCACTCTCTGCCTTAACTAGCCTGAGATAAAGTGCAACAAACTTAAGAAGGCCCGATTTATAGCCTATACTACCTTGAGGTAACGTGAACAAACTCTAGAAGCCTTCATTCTATGCCTACAGAAGGTAACGTGCAACAAACTCTAGAAGCCTCCATCCATTGCCTACGGAAGGCAAAGTGCAACGAACTTAGAAATTCAATGCATACACTAGACTGAGAAAAATTGCATCTGTCTAAAGAAGGCTCCTTTCAATGCCTATCCTAGCCTAAGGTTACGTGCAACAAACTGAAGAAGGCTCAATTCCATGCCTACAAGAGCGGCCGTGAAATCAACCCACGCAGTTGCGATCACACAACCCGTGCACATCAATAGAAATGTAATACCATGAACAGAACTGAACACGCTGCCTGAATTAATCTCCCTCAACGTTATCTGCAATACCTACAGCAAAGCAGTGATAGCATAACTTATTCATGATACAGCAACATGTCAGCGACACTGATACGCCACTCAAACTGGCATCAAGTGTGGCCAATGTAGAGCCACATATCTCCTCAGCACGCTCTTCCAGACTAAGCTTTATGGGCCGCTTCAGAACTCGACGCCAGCGTAACCCAGATTGCTGTCTAACTGCATTGAAAGAGAGAGAGAGTTTAGTTTTACGCCGCACCCAGCAATATTCCAGCTATATGGCGGCTAAATGAATTGAAGTGTCGATACAGTAAACACCGTTGTGTCGAAGTTATCGGTTCGGCACAACAGCATTATGACTAAATTTGGATTAAGCAGGATCACGCTGTTGGTAGTACAATGAGTACAATGTGTGAAGCCCATTTCTGGTGTCCCCCGCCGTGATATTGCTGGAAAATTGCTAAAAGCGGCGTAAAACCATACTCACTCACTCACCTATCATACATGCTACACATTTCAGATATCTTTCTCGCACATCCCTCCTATTCCGCATGTATATCTTACATGCGTACCGTAAAACATGCAACTGATGCCAAACAGTATTCTATCGTATCGGTAAACGTTTCATATGAAAAGGTTAATGCACAGTACGTTATTGGTTTATGCTTGGAAAAACAGTTTTGACCGAAAAATACATTACAAGGTTTGACGCAGTGACCGAATAATGTTAACTTTAACAAAGCTACAAGTCTTCTTACAAAACCACCAGTCTTCTAACAAAACCACCAGTCTTCTAACAAAACCACCAGTCTTCTAACAAAACTACAAGTCTCGTATTGTGCAGACCGAAGCTGAGGCGCCAGTACTGAGCTGGGGTGATGAAATGTACTGAAGTGTAACAGCCAATAAGTCGGTCTACAGTATACACAATAAAACTGTTGAATGATGAAATGTTGGTATTACTACCACAGACACGACAGATTTCACTTTACAACCAGACTATGAGTCTGTCCTACTTCGACCTTGAGAGTATCTATCACATGGAAGACATTTTACGACATAAGTATGCTTTACGGCATAGTATTACAGGCAATGTGGATTGTAATGCTACATCATTGTGCTACATATCCTCATCCAAGAAATTTTACGACATAAGTATACTTTACGGCACAATATTACAGGCAGTCGACCAGCATCCTCCACAAATCTTATTACACTCACTAACAACCAATGTAAATATATTCCACCATCCTAATCACCTAATTCACCTAACTGGGTGAAGGTAGAGTGTGAATAATGGAAGTATAAATGCAACAATCCTTACATCAACCGAACGTCCACGTGAACTCTGACATTGACTGTCACGCTCGGGAAATACCGTTATGTTTAATCAACCCAATAAATCAGCTGGTCCGATGACCTGTTTATGTACTGTTAGGCTGTACTAACAAGTAGCCATGCCGCCATTACGTTGGACGAACGAATCCTTCCAAAGATGTAAGTAAGGATTTGATATTACTAATGTTTCTGCCCGCCTTCAACTATCAAGTCTTTTTTGCCTATAAATATTCCAGTTTGTAAAAACGTCATGAATTTTGCTATTAGACGCCGATTGTATCATCACTATATAATGCTTAAAATTCGTCAGCCGAAAGTCATTACTGCCAATCTCCAGTTATCAATTTCCCCAACGACTCTTTCGTTCACTAATGTCATATTTACTCGGCTAATTAGCTTTCTCCATGAACCCTCCAAACAAATGATGATAAGGATAGGAGTTCCATTTTCCTGGTGTTGAACCACAATCAATCTTCATTTGCATAGCTGAAATCCAGAAGGCTAAGCCCGACCATTCCATGTGACAGCTCTCGTGGTTTAGTTGACATTAAGTAGCCAGTAGGCAGTGCCAATTACAAACCACTTAAACCAGAATACGAATGATGAGAGTTACCGTTACTCGGTATTCTTCAACGGTAAGATAAGGAGGGAGCCTACAGCCTTGTCTGGGACACATTTCATGCCGAGCTGCCTCCCCGGCTGTATATTTCGTCAATATCGATCAACAAGCTTCACGCACTCAAAACTTAATTCACTGGGGCAAACCCCCAAATGAGATAATTGGTGCTTGGCTTGAAAAACAACGAAGTTAAGGATTTAATTTGAATGATTTACAAACCCATCCTTGAAGAGCCATGACTGTCGGTTCTAACGTCTATTTGTAAAACGGTTGGTATTTTAGCAAAAATAACTCTTGACAAGTACCATTGCCTTGTCTGTTAGAGTCGGAACATACAAGAATGTAAGCTCAAAGAGACCCGATAGTCTTAAAACATGTTTTATGAGTTACCTGGTTATTAACACGTCAGAAGTAATAACGCTAGGCGTCAGTTCCGACGTCAAGGGGAGCAGCGGTAGCGTTGAGTGCCAGAACAGAAGTTTAATGTGTTCAGCATCAAGCAGTAGAGATCTTATCACGTGCAGGTAAGGTGCTGTGTGGAGATCGTGTGTACGATGACTCATATACACTTTTGTCGACGACGAAGTTCGTCGTTGTGATGTTTGCGGGAATCATTAAACAAAAGGCATTTGTCGTATCTGCAGGAGGTCATATGGCCATACGGCGTTGTGACACGTGGTCTTTTACTCCGGAGTCTGTCTTGGGTCCGACCAGTCTGCCTGCACCGTTGTAAAAGCCTGGGCCTAGATTTTCGAAGCTCTCTTAGCGCTAAGATAGTCATAAGTACCCTACATTAACATTAACTTGCGACTGTCTTAACGCTAAGAGAGCTTCGAACATCTCGGCCCTGGACACTGTCAATGGTCTGCAGCGGAACATTCGGGCAATATGAGCTTGGGTAGCTCCCATTTCGGCCATTCCAATGTCTCTCTCTCTTTCTTCGTGGGTCAACCCTGACATTCCTGTTGTGTGTTTTCACTTGCTGTGATACTACAGCATTCGGCAACACCATTTAAACCCCATTTCTGCACGTACATTTCATGAAATTGACACACTTTTTTTCCGCGTTTTAGACCTCCAGCACCACAAGATGCGTTTCTGTAATGTGCACAATACTTTTGGAACGTATGCAGTCATGTCTATAATCACTCACATTTGGTTTTCTAAAAAACGCTCACTTCATAACAAATTGAAAACCTGTACTTTCTTTTGCCCGTTAGTTTATTTGCTGATGTGATAATTTTGAGCACAAATTCAACAATATTGCAATTATATGACGAAATATTCGAGTTCGTGTCCAGTTCCACAAAGATATTTTAGCGCCTCGACGGGGGTTAACTGTGTTAAAGTATAAACGTTATGATCACTTCAGCGTTAAAATCGCTTTGAAGAACGGGGCCCAGGACTGCACAATCCAGCGGTTGATATTATGAGAAACTGAGCAACTATTAGTACTAAGTACAGGTTTCGAACCCACTAAATACTAGCATTGCTGAATGAATACCCCCCAATCCCACCGCACCCATTCCTAACAGAAGACAGCGAAAAAGAACGAATTTAAGCAAATCATTCGTTAATGTGTTTCCGATTTCACCAGCACCAGGGGAGAAAATCCTATAGAATCGATTCATTGTAATATAGAAATTTATGGAAAACATTACTAAAAAACTCGCCCTTCGGCGCTTTTAAGTTAACCATTTTGAATATGACTTATTGTCGACTACAACACGTGTTGCTTAGTGAAGGTAGCTCGGGGGTTATATATCTGGAGCATTATGTCCAATAATACATATTAACGAGAAGCCGAGTGATACCAGTAACTGAATTTGACGCCATCCGTCTGTCAGTATCTCCGCTTTAAGCAACTTTTTAATCGAGTTTTTATAACTTCGAAATATAACCATATTTATTCATATTCCGAATACAGCATATGTCTCCTTTTGCTTCGGGATAGTATTTAAACGTAAAACGAGACTCCCGATCCTGTTGTAATCTTAGCCTCAGATATAGTATCGTTGAATGAGGTAGGTATTAGAGTGAGTAAACACTTGTAAAACAAGACCTAAAGAGGTAAAGATGGTTCTTGTAAATGCCATGAGCAAACTATAAACGTCAGAACCATATTCTCCTTGTTCATAGCTCTATGTTTAAATAGTCTTATGTTCTTAAACGTCATAGCAATTGCTTCTGTGCGATCCAACGATTTAGATGCTCGGCAATACTATTCCTGAACAAACAAGCATGCTCTCCTCGACACAATATAAGCCATGTTAACATATGCCTTCTAATTCCAACTTTGATAACACTTATTCAAGGGATTAACTTATATGTCAATGTTGAATGTTGTTGTTTACCTTTTAGTTTGCAACTGACTTGTTTGCAACTGACATGTTTGCGGTATGTGCTTCTCAAACATCATAACGTGATTTATACGGATATGAAAACAGATACAGCTGTTGTTAGCTAAGAACCTTGCAATGGAGACTCATGACAAATAAACATGTGTAAACTTCGACAAATAACCCATTGATTATACTTCCAAAGTCACAAATATGGAGTACCAACTCCATAAACCAAATAGTTAATGGCATGACCCATACACGTTGATGTCTAGCATTATAAAAAAGTGATATTACGCCGCTTTTAGCAATATTCAGCAATATCATTGACGGGGAAACCAGAAATGGGCTTCACACATTGTACCCATGTAAGGAATCGAACTTGGGTCTTCGGCATGGCGAACGAACGCTTAACCATTTGGCTACCCCCTCTCCCCTACCATTATAAAGAATATATTGAAGAAGAGTCCAATATGCATTACTTCGAAAAGGAGCTGCATCAGTATAATAACAGGTGAGGTGAAATGGGTTTAACGTCGTGCTGGAGAATATTTCGCTCATATGACGACGTGCATGCGTGTGTATGT
>VKKT01003260.1:72047-83372 GCA_008038995.1 Haliotis laevigata | reverse complement strand
AACACCGGGACCCCACAGAATCAAACCTGAGGGACATTTCGACATGTGTCTTACTTCGAATTCATGTTAATATTTATGAGTGGATTCACATGTCAACTATGCCATACCTTATCTTAGCTACTAACATAAAACCTGCTACTTGTATCTCAACAATAACAGGAAGTATGTTTATCATAATTATCATTCGTCTCCTCAACACAAACCCGTCTATTTTAAGAAATTTATTTGAATCGGAGTGGTCGGGTTATTTTTTAACATTTTCCAAAAAACCCTCATCGATTTCCGTAGAAAATGTGTTGTTTGTCTCGCAGAGTAAACACCCTCTGGTCGGACAAACACAACGTCTTTTTGAGTACACATGGTTCTAAACGCGAGCTCCTTCAAGCGATAGTGTTACCATGTTTCACGGTAGTGTTAGACACATACTGAAGCATTGTCTGGCTGTTTCCTCCATGAACCACCGGACCATGGCCTAGTACCCGGTATGTTCCTTCCATGACTCATACTACGGCAGAATTATATGTCAAGCCACAGTGTCGTACTGCTGTAATGTCAAACAGTGAGTGAGTTGGGTTTTACGACGCTTTTAGAAATATTCCAGCAATGTCACGGCGGAGGACACCAGAAATTGACTTCACAAATTGTACCCATGTGGGGAATTGAACCCGGTCTTCAGCGCGACGAGCAGACGCTGGAGCCATTAGGCTACCCGATCGCCCCTGGGGAGTTCATCAAGCGACAAGGGGCGATGGGGTAGCCTAGTGGTTAAAGCGTTCGCTCGTCACGCCGAAGACACAGGTTCGATTCCCCAAACGGGTACAATGTGTAAAGCCCGTTTCAGGTGTCCCCCGCCCTGATATTGACGGAATATTGCTAAAAGCGGCGTAAAACTAAACTCACTCACACACTCATCAAGCGACTACCGTAACTACAGGGCGTGTCAGACGTCCCTAGCAACCAATGCTGCTCTTAGGAGGGGGCTCAATGTATCGGACTCAGTGACTTGATAAATGATGTGTCATCATTCCCTGAGGAATTGGATCGGTGTGGTTCCCTGTATCAGTCACTGGATTGTCTGGTCAAAAGTCGGTCATTTACAGATTGCTGTCATAAAACGTGAAGATCGTTGAGTACAGTGTAAAAAGCAAACAAATTGTTTAAAAAGTACAACTGCGAGACACCAGGCGGGGACTACGTCCGTCGAAACAACAGGCTTTGGTTCGTTGTTTAACGCCGCACTCAGCACTATGCTATATGGAGGCGGTCTGTAAATATTCCAGTCTGGACCAGACAGTCCAGTGATCAAGAGCATGACCATCGATCTACGCAGTGTGGATACGATGACATGTGTCAACCAAGTCATCAAACCTGACCACCCGATCCCGTTAGTCGCCTCTTACGACAAGCATAGATTGCTGAAGACCAATCTAACCCAGATCTTCACGGGTATCTAAATAACAGAACCCGGGTCAATGATGAAAATGTCCGAGTATTGTTTTACGCCGCGTAATGTATTGCTACCATTTGACGGGGGACACCGGAAATGGGCTTCACACATTGTACCAATGTGGGAAATNCGTTAGTCGCCTCTTACGACAAGCATATGTTGCTGAAGACCAATTCTAACCCGGATCTTCACGGGTATCTAAATAATAGAACCCGGGTCAATGATGGAAATGTCCAAATATTGTTTTACGCCGCGTAATGTCTTGCTACCATTTGACGGGGGACACCGGAAATGGGCTTCACACATTGTACCAATGTGGGAAATCGAACATGGGTATTCGGCAAGACAAACAAACCAAAATAACCAAAGGTGGTGTAGACATGACGTTGAAAACATAAAATACAACATGTCCGTCACACTTGAGAATAACACAACTGAAAGACAAATGTAATCGGAACCGACTGTCACGAACTCTGGCAAATAATTCATACTTTCCACACATTTTGAGTTTCCGTTTACAAGTACAACAAAGAACGTATATACCGCGTCCTTCTGTACCTCGTAAATACAGCCACACTCGGCAGTAAATATCGGACCGGTCACCATGTCCCATAAACCATAACGTACACGCTCCCAACACTGCCGTCATCCCCTAAACAGCTCTTCACAGGGGCAAGCTATGCCGTGGAGTTATGGCCTGTTGAACACGCAGTTCATGAATCATTTCCTCCGACTTCCGGCGAGACACGCTGAAGCTAAATGGCTTGTACTGTTCTGCTGATAAAGGCGAACAGTGTCAGCCACAAACGTTGAGCAAATAATAAAGTGGGGATACCAAAGAATACAAGCTCATGAAGCAACGTGTCTACAGGTCGATCAATATTTGCGTCGTCACTCCTCAATCTAATCCTTAACTGGCGGTGTATGATAAAGTGGAGATTAGAGATCACAGCCATAATATACAATGGGGAGGAGAATGGCCACGGTATGGTTGTGGACCGTGGCCGTTTACGGATAAACGCTTTTCTTGTGATTGTGAATTGTACCGTCGGGTAACTGAATTGGACATGATGTTGATGTCAGATAACTGTAGGTGGAAGAGAAATCTTTCTTTAAAAAGGGGGAGAACGAAATTATTTAATACGGCATTTAAAATGTTTTATTTCTTTTGACTCCAGTTCAAATTAAGTACATCTTGACAGAGAGGTAGGTAACCCTTTAACTTTTACAAAGTTTCAATCCTTCATGATTAAAACTTAAGTACAAGTTCTATTAATGTGGGGCGGTGGGGTAGCCTAGTGGTTAAAACATTCGCTCATCATGCCGAAGACCCGGGTTTGAGTCCCCACATGGGTACAATGTGTGAAGGCCATTTCTGGTGTCCTCCACTGTGATATTGCTGGAATATTGCCAAAAGCGGCATAAGACCACACTCACTCACTCACTCACTCTATTTTTGTGATCACCGTAAACACAATCCTTTCGACCATCAATAGTGCGAGTGTGCTAAACAACTTGGTGCACAAACATATTTTGGGAATGCAATGAACCAACCTTGACAGGAATGTGTATCAGGTGGTCAGGCATGTCGACCAGGGCCTAGATTTTCGAAGCTATCCTAGCACGAAGATAGTCGTAAGTGCCATACATTAACATTACCTTACGACTATCTTAGCGCTAAGAGAGCTTCGAAAATCTAGGCCCTGGTCGTGTGGCAGCCTGTACCTACATCAYTACAGTACGTGACAGGTCACATCCGTCATGTCAACAGTTGGCTCTTCCTGAGCCCAAGATAAGCTGCTTATTTACGTAATCGCCATTATCCCACTAATTCTGACCTCCTTGCACACACATACGCATTAAATATGGAAAAAATCAATAGTACAATTGTATATTACGAATGTATCATTATAGTGAGTAAGTGAGTGAATGAGTTTAGTTTTACGCCGCTTTTAGCAATATTCCAGCAATATCACGGCGGGGGACACCAGAAATGGGCTTCACTCATCGTGCCCATGTGGGGATTCGAACCCAGGTCTCCGGAGTGACGAGCGAACGCTTTAACCAGTAGGCTTCCCCACCGCCCCTCTGCGTCCAGACGGATACAGAATAGTATTCATTGTACCCATAACACATCTATGACTTTGTAAAGTGTTTGGTTGTTTCTTTCAGAGCAGTTACTTGTATCATTTCATACATCAGTCCACATGATCAATGACTCATTCCAGGCTCTGACGAAATTATCAAAACGTACAGTTCTCTATACACCGTTACTTCACAGGACCCTCATATCGCCTGCAAGGACCCCTAATTGGGGGTCCCCGGGATTCCCATTTTTGTGAGTCGAGGTAAATCCTTGGTCACGTAAAAAAAATTGTCATGGAAAGTAGTGGTGTTCCGATTAATCGAAATAATCGAAGATTGATCGCAGTGACCAAACGACCAAGCAATCGATCACATTTTCTCAAAATCGAACACAAATGATTTTGGAACTACTGGTTTAATGTTTGAAACATTTGACGACGGAACATATCTTTGAAGTTGTCAGGGCCTAAAAATGTGTTTAATTGTTAGGAAACTCAATTGACTAACTGAAAAGTAATGAATGAATATTTCTTGAAGACTCCAGGAAGTTTTTCTTCATGATATATCAGTTATCATATTAAAGAAGCAAGTTGCATAATGTTATACTTATCTGCAATAACAACCCGAATAGAAACATCTGAAAAATGATGCTAACCAATTTTTTCGTTGATTGATCGGCTATAATGAAACAATCATCAATTGTGAGATTTTAATCAATTCCCAACACTAATGGAAAGAGCAATGATCGGATCGAATTCCTGGGACAAACCACTCCCTATTGCCACCATTACGGCCCAGTGTCGCTAGTTATTTTATGATAAGGAAATACGATTGCAGACCTTGACATTTGGCAACAGACTGAGTCCAAAGTGTTTTGTCTTCACACCGAGACATACCGTCGTGGTTAGATCACCGTACATATCTCACCAATGTCAGAGTGACCTACACTCAGATAACGTCAAGTCAATACGTGTATCAACACATGAATCAAAGCCTACCATTATCTCTCGACACGACACGCACACATGTGATGAAAACGTATCACTGAAGTAATCAGGAAAAATCAAATACATGTTACCTTTGTGTTACGGGGGTGGTGGGGTCACGGGGGCGGTGGGGTCACGGGAACTGTGGAGTAACATGGTGGTTAAAGCGTCCGCTCGTCTCGCTGAAGACAATGGTTCGTTCCCCACATGGGTACAATGAAGCCCATTTCCGGTGTCCCTCGCCGTGATATTGCTGGAGTATTGCTAATAGGGTGTTAAACCATACCAGGGCACCAGATAAGGGTCGTATCGGCGTATGTACGGATAAAAAATATGCACGATACGGTAGGAAATAATTTAGAAACCGTAGCAGATACGCACCACAGCAATGGTGTACGGTCTTAGAATCACTTACAGGCGTATTTATCTGATAAAGTATTGTTTTATTGTTCATTGACCTGTTTACACAAGAATCAATGTTGTGGTGCAAATATAAAACGAAACAAGACTACTCATACTCCATTAATTTCCATTCAGTACTCTAAATGTACACTTAAGGTTTACAAGTACTCCTATATTGAACGAATAAGGAGTACGTACTCCTGATGTTGAAAAATATCTGGAGCCCTGCCATACTCTCCCTTTGTGACGTGACTCTCCAAATACAACCCAGGTATCGCCACTGTTACATGTAATGAGGAACTACAACCGACAGCAGTATTGTTTTACGCCGCTTGTAGCAACATTCATCCAGTATAACGGGAGTCGGGGAAAACCACGCTGTGGGTGCATGAGAATTATGTTACGCCGTTTTTAGCCCCATTCCAGCAATATCACGAGAGATGTGGGCAAAACAACAAGTGGGCTCGACACTTCGTGAAAGAGTATGTTTTCCATCGCCTTACATAATTCAAACTAGATCACGTGGTTTGTTGTTAAACCACAAATGTAGAACATCAACACGGGTCTTCAGGGTGACTAAGGAACGCTAGGAACCCGGTTAGGTCAGTACCAGGTAACTCGAATTGGATAACTCGACATGTTTAACACGATGTAACTTATCGGCACTACTATTTCAAATCAGCACTCCGCTTTACTCGGAACTATGGATTGACTGAGTTTGGTTTTACGCCGCTTTCAGCAATATTCCAGCAACATCACGGCGGGGGACACCAGAAATGGGCTTCACACATTGTACCCATGTGGGGATTCGAACCCGTCGGAACTATGGAAAGTCGATGTAGTATGGTCTAATCCATCTTGGCTATAGACTTCGAGGTAGAGTGTTCCGTTCTTCCCTAAGGGAAAATATCGCTTTAACCACTAGACTACCCCAGTTTTCTTTTGACAACCCCATACAAGAGAGGTGACATGGAGTTTAAAGTCGCATTCATACAGAGACGTGTGTGCATGCGTGCGTACGTGCATGCGCGCTATACTGTCCGGACTGATGGCTGTTTTAAGGTACTAACCAAATGAGATATCAAGCCACAATTATAACACGGACACCCCAACCAGACAAAGTGTACAGACTCCGAGCTGGCCGGTTATGTTATCCCTGAATAACGCTTAGTCTCTGAATATATATAATACAATTTTTGATAATAATTCCATTTAAAATGAAAGGGAGCCCCAATGAGACGGTGGATTTAGAACCTGAGGAAGATCTAGACTTGCTGCGGTTGGAGCTTTAGCATTGCAGAAAGGAGTGGGGGGAAATTGCCTGAATTGGAAGTAATGCGGTTCAGGGATTTGGGGACAGATTTGTTTTATAGTCTGATAGCCTAGCGTCAGAGGGGGCTACAACAAGTACCACCTTCTAACGTCTTTCAGCATGACGCAACCGGGCATCGAACCCTGACCTCTATTCTCCAGGCAAACACTCTGTCCACTGGACTATGAGGCCAGACTAACTCCATCTAGACATTGCTTGACAGTAAATCTGTGGTCAACACTGACAAAAATGAAATGTGCATAATGCATACACCTGTCAGTTCACATTGCATCAAAATACATAGCACGCCGTATCCATGGTAACACATTGCCGATACTGGATACCATGAAGACGGGATACTGTATTATCTACGCTTGTATCCATAGTGAACAACGAGCGTGTCTCGCCACCAATCATCCCATTATCTTCCATATTGATATTGACACCGGTGATTTGCAATATATCCAGACATACGGCCTGTCGTTAGGGAAATGTCATCTGCGTCACCTGTTTATTCATCACAAATATTACCGACAGTTTGTTTATTGTTTAACGCCTCACTCAGCAATATTCCAGGTATATAACAGCAGCTTCGGCAGATACGAGATTTTTACAATAATCACCTCGCCACCCCAAAATAGTGATATTTGGTATTAAAGCATGGGAAACCTTTAGCCTTTACCTTTGTAATTAAATTTTTATTTTTCTTTCAATTTTATGTCTGCAATCAGATTCATTTGTCAGGTTAAGATTCCAAACGTTACACAGGATATTGCCTACGTAAACATTTGGATCAAATCAAAAGAATTTACATTCTCCCAGTACGTGCTTAACAAGTAACAACCACACTCGCGTTTTGGCTCCAGGTAATTCGAAGCTAAATGAGGTCACCATGACACAACAGTGTGCTATACGACGTATATCTACCTCTGCGTGTACAACAGTATAACACGTGTATGTATAACGGATGTATTGTACGTCTTCGATAACATGGCTGCGTGCAGTGCGTGATGTACAACCATGTTCACCAGGAACATTTTGCATTGTACAACGAGCAGGGTATTACATCAGCTAGTGTTAGGGACACTCCACTGCAACACGCTGTTTAATTTCAATGTGATATTATGAATTGGTGTTTCATACGCAAGGAGAACTTATATCGCACTTTTATGACATCAAGTCGTTTTACTGTTTTAGCAATATATGAAATTTCAATACAATATTCTTATTAAATCTTTGAAGGGCATTTAGAAGTGGAATGCTTAAGAAAAGCATGATTTATGGGAGTCAACTTACAATTCCCAATAAAGAAGTTGACATCCAAAAATCTTCCTTTTCTTAATATTCTTATTCTATTCACCTGAAGATATGTAGACACACATTCGAGGCGGCAGATTGTAATATATATATTCATCTTACCGCATACATTCTTGTGTTAGCGAGTGTTTGCTTCGTGAGTATGTCAAAACACGTGGATATGTGTGATATGGGCGCCATGAGCATGCACTAGTGTGTGGAAACGGCGCCATTCAAATGGACATTATTATTATATGTCAACCTCCCTATTTCCAGTAATTATGAACAGAAAATTAAAACGGAAACGAAGGCTAGTTTTCTTTGGTTTGAAAATTAAGAACAAATATTCCCTCTTGTTTCATGTGCATTATTAATATCGGTATGTTGTGTTGATGACGTATAACGTGTAAAACATGTCAGGTAAAAAATCTAATACTCTATAAACAGAAACAAATTCAAATCGGCAACACCCGCTGTCAACGCAGGTGAAGAATTATTTCATTTTTTTTAAATTTGAAATCGTCGTTAACAAAGCAGGTGACATATATATTCCTACAAATGCGTTAGTAATTATCACATTACAAGTCTATGCCTTAATCAACGTTCCTCATATCATACACGCTGATCGAGGTATGGTTATGTTATGTTTGTCCCGGATCTAATTGAAATTATTACGTGTCTGTTAACACCAGTTTGAACAGGAACTTTTTTATACTACAGTTTCATAAGAAGCCCCATACTAACACGACCGTTGACGCTGTTACGAGTTTATGTTCAACACCTAAATACATCACTACACACATCCGTTACTAAAACGAGAGAAAAGAAGTTTTCAATCGATTACCTGATGCAAGTGGTTGGTCTTTGTTGATGTTCGTGTTAACAATGTCCCGAGCAGGTATACTCTCAACAGGTGAAAATCTCAGGTGTGCAGTCGGTGTCGGGACAGTTTACTCCATTAAACATGCACGACCCGGCGTAACAGTGAGTCATGTGTCACTGTATGTATGGTCATATTCAGGAAACGACACTCGTTCTTGACTGTCGCTTGCTTACTGAAGTACACACCAATCGCACCTGGCGAGCGAAATGTGGTTCATGCCTCACGCAGTTACCTCCCTTCGACATGCCGTTCAGTGTTAAGTTTTCCATTTCTACGCGTGAGTGATTTAGGCTGCTGATAACAAAGCTATCCCAGGGTTCACTGCGCTTTTGGTGAAAACACAGGGAGAAATCATTGTTGCGGAACAACATGCGATCTGTGAAGTCGAGAAGGTCTTTTATCTTGCGCAGTATTTTTACTCTTTGTTCATAGCATCACACACAATGTATAGATGAACGCTAGCACGTCCACATATTATATATGAAGTACAATACCGATGTACTCATTGTGAAGAAATAAAAACGACAACCGATCCTATTTTTGAACGCGCGTTGTGGTTCTGTTTCTTTTAAACGATTTATTTCCTCGCGTTTCGATGGCTACATCTGCCATTATGACAAAGGTTAACGTATCAGTTTTGGTCGCTTACGATATTTTGATACAGTTAAATAAACATGACCTAGATAACTTTACTGTTACTCATACCCCGTGATCAACATTATATATATATATGTACCTGGAGCCCTCGGTGTCAACTGAATCACAAAAGAGTCATCCGTTCCCCCTATTCCTTTGTGGAATTTTAATTATCATGGGCATACCGAGAACATTCCACAACTGACTATATATGTATACATATATCGCAATGAGATGTCCTTTGAACGCAATACTCAGAGATGACATTGACAATATGACGATGAGTGAGTGAGTTTAGTTTTACGCCGCACTCAGCAATATTCCAGCTATATGGCGCGGTCTGTAAATAATCGAGTCTGAACCAGACAATCCAGTGATCAACAGCATGAGCTGCGCAAAGGGAACCGGTGACATGTGTCAACCAGGCCAGTGAGCCCGACCACCCGATCCCGTTAGTCGCCTCTTGTGGCAAGCATGGGTTGCTGAAGACTTATTCTACCCCGGATCTTCACGGGTCTATGACGATGAGGATAGTGGAACGTGGAGAATGTTATGACTGCATATATGTTTACAATTTAGTTTCAGGTAAATGAGGGTAGGGGGCAGAAACCAGGACAGACTTTTCCGCACTCAGCAATAATAATATTCCAGCTATATGGCGGCTGTCTGTAAATAATCTAGTCTGGACTCAACAGCATGAGTATCGATCTACGCAACTGGGATACGATAACTTGTGTCAACTAAGTCAGCGAGTCTGACCACCCGATCCCGTTAGTCGCCTCTTACGACATGCGTGGGATGCTGAAGATCAATTCTAACACGGATCTTCAATGGTCTTACGCTAACGTCACAACAGTCTGTCATACTGACCCTGAAACAAATATATCCAATACAGCCCATGCAAGTCTGTAATATTTGGTAAGCCTAGACTACTGCAGTTTCTGAAAATGAAGAAAGTCTTTGGGCTCCTTTCAATTAAATTTTATGAAAATGAACCCGCGTACATTTCATGGACTTGATGTTAGTCCATAACGGCATAACTATTGGTACCAGACTCTTAATTCGGTAGTTCTGTCCAGTAACCCTCCCACGGATATAGTTCTATCAAAGTGATCCAGCCCCATATCATTACACACCCACCCCCATCTGCCATGCTGTCTAACAAGGACGTTCTGTTGACCCCCTTCAGGACGCTTGTATAGAGTCCGGAGTGAATCTGGACTCTATTAGTGAGTGTGTTTAGTTTTACGCCGCTTTTAGCAATACTCCAACGAAATCACCCCCAGGGACACCAGAGATGGGCTTCACACATTGCACCCATGGTGAGGAATCGAAACCGGGTCTTCGGCGTGACGAGCGAACGCTTTGTCCAGTAGGCTACCTCGCCGACGACTTGACTGTGAAAAACAATTACGGGACCATAAAAGAGACGTATGGCTGGTACGTGTCGATTTGTTAACGGTGATTATAACACGTGGTGGACAATTATACAGCTTATATAATCAGCTGCCTGCACACAGTCTCTAATCGTCTGGTCAGTATCTTGAACACCGATGCCCTGGCCCAAAAGGGCAACGGTTCGACCGGCTGTTTGGACTGGACATCTCACACCTGATTGTTCTGTGTGCCTGATCTGTGTGTCTGACCCGAGGTGCCCTGTGAGGGACCGTTCATTAACACTTAGTGTCTGTAAGGTGTTGCAAACCACAGACTGAGACACACTGAACCCACCAGCTACCCCTCACTGTGCCAGTTTGATGCATGCAGACAGCCTCGAGGCGTTCATCACGTTATAGACAATCTGATCACAAACACTGCATGAAACAAACGTTAACAGCTGACGTGCTACTGTGGATAATTGAAAACCAACATACTAAATGCCCAGGGCGATTTGTCGACCTACAAAGAAGTGTCAAAATCTAGAATGACCGCCCACCGATGTGCACAGTGGAATGGTTGATCCCCATCCACGTCAGTGCTTCCGGTGTAGTAGAACGTCATGATTGTATTATTTACTATTCTTTACTTATTCCATATAAAAGGAGGGTCCGAGGAATACAATCTCCATGACCATTAGTCCAAATGTTATTGAAACGCCAGTAATATCACTATACAGCCCAACAAAGGTGTATTTGTTTCATCACATACATTGACTTATAATTACATAGATAGGTTACAGAGCCCACCCCGATGTGTGGCCCACGGGACAAACAGGTTGACTGACTGAGTTTAGTTTTACGCCGCTTTTAGCAATATTCCAGCAATATCACGGCGAGGG
>VKKT01003254.1:120012-133635 GCA_008038995.1 Haliotis laevigata | reverse complement strand
ATGACACGATCGGGGATCGAACCCGCGACCTTCAGCTCTCCGGGCGGACGCTCTAACCTCTACACCACGGAGGCGGTCCCAAGCGTGATGAAGGTCTCAGATGTGAACCATTTGAGTAACGCCCTCGACCACTGGTATGTTGCTCACAAACCTTGACAATACGGGATTCGAACCAACGACCAACTCCTCACAGCGAATTGCGGCGCCTTGGACGACTGGGCCGCCCGAGTGTTTCACCAAACTGGTAAACGTCCTTGACCTCCGCCCACAATAACCTGACTAGCCATGCAATAACGGGGATTTGCTCAAAGGGGTGTTAAGGGCGGTGGGGTAGCCTAGTGATTAAAGCGCCGAATACCCGGGCTCGATTTCCCTACATGGGTAAAATATGTGAAGCCCAATTCTGGTGTCCCCTGCAAGGATATTTGGAATAATGCTAAAAGCGGCGCAAAAATAAACTCACTCACTTCAAGTGGCGTTAAACAAATTACAAAAAGTATGAAACGACAATATAAATGTATTCCGAGCAAGGCCAAGATCAAGAGTGATTAAATTGGAATCCATTCCAAAGCGACATCAACTCCACCTCACTCACCCATTTGTATTGGGAATACAAAACTCAACAACATAAAATTAAGTTTTAACCGATAGTTAAAAGGTATTGATGGATAAGATTAAGCGATGCACATTAAATACAGCCGGTGTAAAAACAATAAACAGACCTATTAATTGTTTGATCTGCATTCTAGAAGTTGGTGAGTCATAAATGAAACATAGAACTTCACTCAGAACAATAAGTAAGAACTAATCCCAGTTATTTATTGGTTCCTTCACCAGTCCCATTTGTACTTCTTATTCCCAAACTGGCCTCTTCCAATTATGTACCAGCTGTTATTCAATTACATGCTGTTGTTAATGTTAATCTGTTTGTCATAATATATACTCAAAAGTTCAAACTCTCTAGTGAAAATGTAGCCACTTACTTAAGTCAACCCTTCTAAACTAGATTTTGCACAATTTTCCATACTGTTTAAAGGTACTGTTTACACATGAACTGATGTATTGTAAAAAAATTCGTAACGTTGAAAAGATTAGTCATCAATAAATTATTAAACTGAGTGAAATTCTAACACAATTTTACACCACAACACAGCCGTTCATATGCACGATATTTGCACCTGCTTTTTAGCAATTTAATACATGATCCTCGAGCAATTCATCTGCATAAGGTTTGCAGTTGTTTCCCCAAAGTTAGTGGAGAAATTCATCTTCGATGTAACCACACATATATGCTTAACATACAGTGACTGCTTTAAGTGAGTCTGAACTTTTGATGGGTAGTACCCCATGTCATCTGGTGTTTGTCAAACCATACTATGTATATATGTTACAGTCAGATTGTGAAATCAGTCATTTCGTGAAATGACTTCAAATTTCAGTCATTTTGTCAAATGACTAAGGCGATCAGCCATTTTGCTATTGGCTATATAAATAGGTTTGGACGTCTCCATCAAATTTGATGTAAATGTGCTTTATAACGGTTGCCAATGTTCGTGATGCACGAAACAAATCGCCAAAACGCATTTTGTGGACCCTACTCTCAGAAACACGAAACACATGTATTTGGATACATGGGAAAGATCGTGCGAAAATTAGTATAAATGGTCTCTCCAACACTGCAATATATATCACTGCACATAAAGTCACACAGAGAGAATGGCAAGGTAAACCCAGGAAGAAAGAGAACGAGCAGTAGGGATAGTTGAATGGCTGGCCCTCTTAGTTATTTCAAGAATTGACTGAAAGTTTTAGTCATTTCACTAAATGACTGATTTCATAATCTGACTGTAACATATATGCTTCTCATCTTTTGGTTGGAAGGGGCAGTGGGGTAGCCTAACAGTTAAAGCGTCCGCTCCTCACGCTGAAGACCTGGTTCGAATCCCCACATGGGTACAATGTGTGAAGCCCATTTCTGGTGTCCCCCGGCGTGATATTGATGGACTATTGCTAATTGACTTAAAAAACAAGTGTACCTGGACCACACGTAGTCGTACCAACGCTGGACACGTTTTTGAAGATCAGGAGGAACGTTATGGGTTTGCATATACAATTTAGCGCCATCCTGAAAAAAACGAAACAAATTCAATGTAAAATGGCCAATATGTGAAAGCATTCATAAATTTATGCACGATTCAAAACATATACCAGAGGAAGCAAATAACGGAACACAGGAAAATTCAAGCGTTCCTTTAATATTTTCCAGTTTTCATCACCAGCCTTGAAAAGCGCTGTGGGAGGAAATCTGAGAATAAATAAAGGATCACTGCCATGAAGTGGTGTTCCCTTATTTGTTTCCCTCAGTATATTTCAATATGTTAGCTCCCAAATCACTAAATTATTAACGTTTCAAATAACTCGATATGACACGCATCACTTTGTGAGAATTGTATGGGGGAAAAGAGAAAATGATAAAAAATACCACGTTTAATATGCTATAAATAGAAGACCTGACTGACATCTTGCGAAGACAGCTTGTACAATACCAAAGCTCATTACCATTTAATTCTCTTTTCGTCTCCATCAAACTGAACTCTGAAACTATCCATGGCGATTTCAACGCAGTATGACAGATATAAACATAATACGATGTCAACCTGTAAGCAAAGCGTGTCGAACGATTTCTAATTCATTTAGCACGGCTAATTACACTTAATCAGATAGATTTTCTGGGACCGAATAGCTATCAAACGCTGTAATTAGTAGGTTCAGGTAGCGGTCTCAAGACTAGTTAATCAGCTAGGCCGACTCTTTGTCGGTTGTGACAGATCCTGGCTAAAGACATGGGCTGAAATATTAGTTCCTGGGTGCTTGTCCAAGGCGAATCGATTGGATGTGTACTATATCTGCAGCATAGACGTCAGAAATTGATTGACGCTGACTTTGCTCATAATACAAGCTGACCCTGGTCTCCAAATCCTTACATCAAGGACAAATTTCTAAAGTGAGAGCGAAATTGATGTGTAGTCCAAACCACATATATACAGTAGAATAGAAAGACCGAGCACGCTGCAAACATTATTTATTTGCAGTAGTCTGCAGGAGTATTTGCACCGTACACATGTCAACTAAGAACGTACGTAATGATAAACAGTTGTGTGTTCATAAAAGAAGATTTTTAAGTGTTGGGCATATTTGTTTCAACATGGAATCAAGCCCTCAGAAGAATCTTTCTGAAGTAAGACATTGTATTTCATTATCAAAATTCAGATCGAGCATAAAACCATCCAGTACCTCAACACCATTGTACTTTATCTGACAGTATTAGAAAACTTAGCATACTATTAACGCAAATACTTTATACGTGTATAGATAATATACGACCTTCACCGGGTAGGGTTAATTACAGATCCATGCTGTACATCTGGTCGCCCATGTGAAAATGTTCATCGTTATTTCTTTGAGTGTTCATTAAATAAAGACCATAGAAAAAATATGATTAAAGCTATTCCATGTGTTATAATTCTGTGATTAACATTATTTCCCCTTTCCTCTGGTATTGCAGATATAATTTATTAAGGAATGTTCATCTTTATAATAAAACTTAATGACAAGATACCAGTAGTTTTCTCACACTGTACCCTTTGCGGTATAATATGTCCCCTTCACTGTCAGTCTTACTGTGTGTCTGTTTCTAATGTTGCTTTTGAAGGGATTTGTCATTGTAAATATTCTTGGGTTTCATAAGTTCAAAGAACATGGCTCCAAACATTTTTCCTTTAGTGAATAAAATATTTTTATACTAAAACCCCGATGCCCAGCATTATTGCATGATGTAGAAAGTTGCAAACATTATTCATTTGCAGCAGTTTGTCGTGTAGAGCTGCAGAATTAGTGATGCGGCGTTAAGTAATACTCACTCACTCACACACTGTCGTGAACACTTGTCAGCGGAGAATGTTGGTAAAATAAATAGTCATTCAGTGTTGAAGATGTCTAAGCGAGAGATAGATTTGTTTCATTATGGCACCAAACCTGGATTTATGAACTGAACTATCCCTGACACCGTGACTATCATAAAGGAATCAAGATTGTATGTCATCATAAACATTCATTGACATTAACGTTGACGGTTGAGCCTCAGATCCGTTATCGGCTAAAGCATCTAGGTAATTATCGGAGTATATCCAATCAATCAGCAAAACCCTGAGAGGCAGTTCAGGTCAATTCGTACAAAGAAACATAACGCGAATCGAACATGGAATCCTTGTCAGCACAACCGTTATTGATAAACGCTCCTATCAGCATTATATGCAGACTAATACCATATAGGGAGGTCAACCGACTCATCATCGCTAGAAAACCGTTGATTAAATTTCTTCTGCCTTCAAGAACTTTCGTATTGACAATCCGGGTTCCATGTGATTGCGCAAAGACAACTCGAATGCAGGGATCTGTTCGGTGGATACGAGGTCATTTACGACGGAGAGATCCTAACTGACATCTTCCACCAAACCAACAGACCTTGCCTGTGCGTTTCAGTAACGACAGCAACTGCTCCTATAGTGCTACAACGACGTCCTAATGATTCTGATAGTTATTGAGTATCCAGTAGACTTGAATAGTTTGGTTAGTGGGTCTAATAGTTTGATGGAAGTACCATTCATTTTGGCAGATTTAGGTCGAACTGAGTGGTGGAACACAGCGCTATCCAATCATCCAATTGAGAATCGGCGTACTGGTGCTTGTATATATGAGAAATGAAATGATCAGCGTCTGGCTGAGCGAGAAAGCTCATTCCATCAACTGATTGTCACCGGCAATGCCAAAAGCCTGTCTGCTTTACATTTGGTAAATCAATGTATGACCAATTCTCTTATAAAGCTTTTGACCAAAAACAAATCACAACTCGTAGGTTTTCCTAAACGATATTGACTCACTCTTTCCATATTGTCATAAATATTCAATAAATAAAACTATCCCAGCAGCTTTGGAAACAACGAAAGTCAGTAATGATGAGGGATTGAATATTGGAAATTTCCAGTTCTTACCAGCAATCTCTCAAATTCCTGTCTGCTGGCATTCCTGTTTGTTATCACGTTGCCGACCTGACCTGAAATTAAGAGAATAAAGTTAAAGAAAATTTTAACACTGACATCGACATCTATGTCTTCCTCAGTTACTGCAGTTGTCTTGATTTGTAGAAACTGTATGAGCCATTATGCAGTTACTCAAGCAATATTCAAAAGTTTCATTACCAGTTATCATCAAAATTGATAAAGATACACAGACGTTTTCTTCCAAACCAAATTCAGCTTCGCATGGCATGTATATACAAGAGTGAAAGATATAACGGGAATAATGTTCAAAGCACATTGAATCAAACTCATTCTCTCCCTCGTTCACCCACTCTTCCACTCTGTCACTGACTCAGCGACACTCACTCACTCATATAAGATAATATAATATACAATCAGAAAATTTACCTAAGACTGTTTCATAATTTATTTTTATTACAACATCATTCTAGTAACACATTGTGCACTTCGTCGGACTCACCTACGATTGTAGCGAATATAAAGACTCCAATGAGGTAACTCACGATAACAAAAACATATCTGAAAACATAAAGAAACATCAGGATGTCACAAATTTTGTATCGAATAATTGTTATGGGATACACGTTTATGTAAACATACATGTAATATTGTATGATGTAGATCTCAGTCGACTGCTCCTTGGGAGGAAGAATTTCTCTGTAAATAAATAGCTGACCATAGAATACGTCATTTTATGAGAAATAAATATACCTGTTGAACATTTAGTTCTGCAATGTAAGACTACTCGCCTTTTCGTATATGTAAATAATGTAATAACATTTTGCAGATGTCCTGAAAAACATGTTGCACATGTTCGTTCGTGAAATACGAAAAGCTTGTTTGGTTTTCCTTCCTTAATTTGGGAGCTTCATTGCTAAATTTATAGGTTCGTCATACACATGGATTTTTATAAGTGGTAAACATCTAGGAACTGCACCAGTTCGTCTTCTCCTGCCACAGCAAGCTCACAGGCCGTGATCAAAGTGGCGTCAAATGAAACTGCTCCATCCTACGTGAATACCCTTGCCTTTCTTAGCTATGACAATAGCTGTAAACACTGGGACAATCTGCAAAATGTTAATCGATTACAATCCACCACAATAGGCTGCAGTGTAGAAAATCTATACCAGACAGGCGGTAATAAGGTTGTACAATTATGTGTGTCATTACGTGATATAAGAGTAGTCGATTCTTTGAAAGGCATTTAGAATTGACAAACAGAAGGGGAAAATTTATGGATGTCAACGTCTTTCTTATGAGGAACGCAACGTTTTTGAGAATGTGTTTAAACTTGATTTAACCAAGGAGTCTGCATATAACCCAGAATGATGCATTTCTCATAATGAAGGCGTTGCCATCCATGAATTCAAAGTATGCGCATTCAGCGGCTGAATGAAAGTCTCGACTATCATTCGACTGATGAAGGAGTTTGTATATAATCCAAATCGTTGCAGATGTCATAAAGAAGAAGTTATCATTCATAAATTAAGCATGCATGTACTTCTCCTGCATCAGTTGAATGAGGGCTTAGAGACATTCAGCCGATAAGAAGAGATAGTATAACATCCAAAATGTTTCGTTCCTCATAATGAAGAAGTTGTCATTCATAACTAAATATGTATATGTCTGCTTCTTCATTATATGAACGAACGTAAGGACCATCATTATCCTGCTGAAGGAGTTAGTATATGCTCCAGAACGTTTCGGATCTCATAATAAAGAAGTTGACATCCATAAATTCAGCAGTTATATGCTTTCTCCTCCTCATCAGTTGAATGAACGTATGGACCGTCATTCTCCTGATGAAGGAGTTAAAACGTTGCGGATTTCATAATAAGGAAGTTGATATACATAAATTCAGCATGAATATCCTTTCTCCTCATCATTTGAATGAACGTGTGGACCATCATTCCCCCGATGAAGGAGCTAAACACGTTGCGGATCTCATAATAAGGAAGTTGACATCCATCAGTTCTCTCCCTTACAGAGTCGTCTTCCAACGATAAATTCTGAAGTTAAGTTTAGAGCCACGTCGAAGGGAAACAACAATGAACGTTACTATCGACAGCACAGACGTGTACAACAGCAGTTAAATCACCATTACCACAAACACAACCAACACGACAACATCGAACTGACTTCTTTCACAAATACACCGGAATCAATGGTTCGAATTCAAGTACCAAATAATGAACACCCATACATTTCTTTTACCATGCTGATTGAATATCGACCACATCAAACTTCAGCCACAACAGGGCGTGTAACATGCAGTTCTGCCCACAAGCACACATCTAATAGGCATGCCGCTCCTTGTCATGATACAGGTTTTGGAACTGGATGACGATGAAGTGTGATAAGAGTCCTACTTGCCCAGTAAGAATTGCCAAATGTCATGGGTCGTGAAAACCTTTCTCCAAGTTAATTGCATTAATGATTTTTCTTGTATCAGTCTCAATACTTTTAAAGCTTGCATACTTTGTATATTTTAGGTATTGCAGAAGAAAAACAAAATGTATAACAAAGAGAATTTTCCAAGATATATTCACACAATGTGATATTTCATGAAACAGTGGATATTGAGAAGAAACACTTCTAATGCCATCTTTAATTGAACTGTATTGACAGTTGACAAAGTAGACACAATTTAGTGTGGACAGCATCTTTAATATAGACTCATCGTGACGTTTTGGTATAGATTCTTCTACCGTTTCTTGCAAGGTTCTTTAGTGAGAGGTACTTGGAAACGGTACTGGACTCTATACCGACACGTCGCTATAATGGCGTAGAAGAGATTGTTGTCTATAAATTGTATCTACTTTTTACATTTCCCCTATTTTGACACACCATTGCCATATATACGTGCACGATATTGTAAGTCCACATTTTACAATTGGAAAGAAGAAAATGCTAAATGCAATTAACTTTTTGACAATTTGGTATATACAGATTAAATGAATCCAAAATGGCCTTATCGTGAAAAGCATTTTGGTGTGTTAGTTCATGCTACACATACTGTCAATAAACTAACTACATATCTAGCATTTGATGTTTACGTAAAATTGAGAAGCTTATTATACTTCAACAACCAGGACCGATTCTCGCCCCTGTTGATAGCCTTTGATTACAGGACGGTATGTAGTAAAGGCGTTGGATTGATAAAGGATAGCAAGAAGCAAGGACGGTTTGTCTTCTTTGTGTGTTGACTTCTGTTTCAGATAATTAAAAGGAACACCTCTCATTAGCCAGGAATACAACCAACCTTTTAGACTTGCATATTCATTTTGAAATGATGTCGATGAAATGTCAATGTTTCTCTCGCGAAACTTGAAGTGATGTATTTGGAAATGTCATTACCTATGGTAACATGATCTCTTTAGCTCTACTAGATGACATACTAGACTGAATGAGACTGTAAGGGCTCACGCTCACATTACATACGTTTCCTGATATGATTAAAATATACACCTAGCGTATACTACACTAAACTATCATAGGAGTCTATCAGTGTTAATATGTGGGTGGATTTTAAGATGATATTTTAACCAGCATAAATTAAAGATGATATATGGATATTAGATCTTATCTACGATTAAATGTTAGAAAACATGATAGGAATATAATTTAAACAAGATTCAGGACTAAATTTTAATATTCTTAATTTGTCAGTCTGCGCGTGATTTATACTATTGAGACATTTTATATCAGTAAAGAGAGATTGTATTAGAACAAAGACAGATTTTATTTCAGCAAAGAAGTGCAGAAAAGACACATACTGTGAAGTGTTAAACTCGACGGAAAGAACATGGCTTCCTAGAAATTCACGATTATCACCAAGCTATATAATAAATTACAAAGAAAATGTAAAGGTTATGGGTATGTTTACAAGAAAATGTCGTTTATATTCATACTTTTATTTAGAAGAAGAGGGTTTTTCCTTTATGATCAGTTAAGATATTCAGGGCAGTACTTTCAGATCAACGTAAAAATTAGCTACAAAACACATTTCCACAATCATAAAAAAAGTTTCTGCTGAGGCATGTTCAATCAGACCCGTTTTACCTAATCTGCAAATGTTCCTCCAGGCACCTTTCGTGCGACTGACTGATTTTGTAGTTATTTGACAAGCAGGGCTGGACAGCAAACCTGATTGAACTCTCAAGTGACAAAATGTTTGTATAGAAGTGGAGTTTTGAAAAAAGTGGAACACGTATTGAAATTATTTGTTCTATACTTTCTTCTGAATATATTGCTTTAAAAATATATCTATGCCATTATAGCGGCTGATTAAACACTCAAGTGGCAAGATGGTTTTTTTCATAGAAGTGGAGTTTTAAAACTGGTGGCACAGTACAGAATTTATTTGTTCCAAATGCCCCGTTTTAAAACAAAAAGTGTTGAAACTTCCTTTATTCCAGCAAGTATTCGCCTTTTAGATGACTGTTAAGTTTGTTCGTCTTTTGTGTTGTTTTGTGTGTTCTTAACCTTATGTCATTTTTAATATTTGTGATCACTTTCAAATGTAAAAAGAATTTCCCCAGGGGTAATAAAGTATTTTCATTGCCATTGTCATTGTCATTCTATACTTTCCTCTGAGTATACTGCTTGAGAAAGGTATCACCTTATGAGTAACTTATTCTGATGAAAAAAATTAGGACCCTCACTTTGTCCATATTAATATCGTTATTCTGTAACGACGGATGAACTACAACAATATGAAACAATCGGAGACCTTTATAAAACCTTTTGAGTCTTGTGTGGATGGAAAGCACGTCCTAGTTACGTCCTATTAAATGTCGAAAACACTTACCTACTAATGGCTGTATATCTGGTGTAAATATTTATTGCTAGATTCTATATCCTACGATTACAGTGACAGAAAACATGTTAAGTGTGACCTCGCTGTGAAACTCAGAAATAAATTCATGCACACATGTAGAATATACGCATCCTTACACCATACGTGCACATAGCTGGAACACGTGTAGATGCAGAGCATGTCTTTTCAGTGCATATATTGCAACGATGTATATACGACGCGTGTAAGACCCAAGAAATGTGCATGGCGTTTTAATGTTTAACGCTCATGTATTATGATGTGATTTTTTGTCCTTCGTGTCGGTGTTTTTGAGAGGTAAGGAGATATGCAATATATGACACGTGTATGCGTCTACAGCAAGACCTGCCTTTTGTATGAGTGGAAGGTATATATGACTCGTGCATACGTTTACAACGAGACCTGATGTTTGGTAGAGTGGAAGGTATATATGTGATGCATGTGTAAGATGCAATATATGACACGTGCAAGCGTCTACAACGAGACCTGGTGTTTGTGTGAGCGGAAGTATATATGTGATGCATGTGTAAGATGCAATATATGACACGTGCATGCGTTCACGAGACATGATGTTTGGTAGAGTGGAAGGTATATATAGATGGTGCATGTGTAAGATGCAATATATGACACGTGCATGCGTTCACGAGACCTGATGTTTGTGTGAGTGGAAGGTATATATAGATGGTGCATGTGTAAGATGCAATATATGACTCGTGCATGCGTCTACAACGATACCTAATGCTTGTGAGTGGAAGGTACATATGTGCTGCATTTGTAACATTCACATTGTGTACATAAGGTGTTTGTTCGCGTAATAGATGCAGCTAAGATACACACATGCGGGTACATATATTATGCATGCATAGGTAACGAAACACACTCGGTGAAGGACTGTGTTCATGTTTACATAGTGCATGAATACATGCTAGAAGCACGTGAACGTGGGCATGCAACGGCATGCATCAATGTGCTTGTGCATATTTATATTGTATGTATGTGTACCTCTCTGCTGAATTTACTCATTTAAGGAATATATATGCATTTTCATGCATATATTTAATACAATGGATGGATCTGGATATGTGTCCAAATACATAAAAATTCATTTAGGGGGAGAATGCATGTAAAGTGCATACCTACATTTTTTGTCGAAAGCAGTGAAGATGGGAGCGTGCAGATACACGACTGTGTGTATTGTGCATGTACTTCTAAGTGGCCTTTTATGCATGTACCATGCATAGACGTTTGCAACTTGTCTGCTGAATGAGGCCTCGATATTAAGAATACCATTCACATTGAAGATTATTCCAGTAGAACACTCACAAGTTTGCTAAAGTGGGACTGCTCAAAGGTTATGCATTGCTCTTTCACAAAGTATTTTTATAAGTGCAATTTTATTCATGCAAGTTGAGGCCCATTTGCTGGAAATCTGTTTAACAGGTAACACGTGTTTCTCTCTCGCCTTCCTGCATACAAAATACAACTGAATGCCCCCGCAATTTCAATAGATGACCAACACAGGGGTATAACCAAAGCGTAACGACAAGTACAATGGTGAAGGACAAGATGAAATGAGTGACAGAGACAGGATCAACTACACAGTGGCGTGTGCGACACAGAGGGGCGTGGTCAACACAAAACTGGCGGCCCTGGGCGATTTCCCATTACTTACGCAACGTTTGACATTTGCCAGCTGCAACAAAAAAACATTACAGTGCTCAGCAACTCGGTTTGGGCGTAGTAGAGATTTCTAAGAGGGTTCTACAAGCTAAATAAGAGCTAGAAGAAGGGTGAGATCAATGCACCTATTGCTACAGTAATCCACAAAGAAAAGTCACTAACCCAGTAAAGACAATGCCAGAAATTGTCATGTCACATCTTCTTCATTCATTAAATATTCCTCGGCCAGTTGTTGATTCAAATTACTATTATTTTCTTAAACTAGTGTATAAGCTATTGTAAAGGTAAATTTAAGCAATATTTCAAGCTATTCTTCAATAGTATAAACTACATATATAGTATCAAACATTCACTTCAATTTAATTTCATACAATGTGATCTGATTTATGATCTGTTTGTAAGAAATTCTCGAGAAATATTTGACGCCTTAAAGGCTTTCTAATTGTACACACAATTGTAACCATTTTAAAATTTAAATGTTAATGGTTTGCTGAAGTCATCATTATATTTATAAGCTTACGTTGAAGCATCGTTGACCTCTATGTCACCATTTACTTCTATGAGGCATGGATGCTGAAGGTACTGGTACAGTAATATGTGTTGATGCACATGCTTAAAGTATGCAATGCATATAACAATGTGCAGTGCTTCATCTACATCTTGACAGATATGACAACTAAACTCTGTGTTAACTAAACTTTGTGTATATTCAGTTCACGAGAGAAAACAAAATATAAAAAGCGTTCAACTATTTCACTTAAGCCATTACTACAGATACCTTGGATTTATATGCAAGAAGCCGATACATCTTTTTCCTTATTTACTTTTGAAAACGTTATGTTTCATAACACTGATAGCTACTGATACTATTACAATATTTATTGAACATACATACTCATCAATATTTCAAAATATACAATATATTCATATTAAATATGAATATATTGTATATTTCTTAAAATATTGATGGATATTAAATATGAATATATTGTATATTTTGAAATATTGATGGAACATTTGAGTAAATCAAAGGGAACGAGGCTTTTCTTAAAAACTCAACCAAAACAAATAATTTTTGTTGCATGTTTAGAGACAGTAATATTACCATACAAAACTGCTTTCAGTTGAATATGTGGGTCTCTGATTTCTAGGTCGATTGAAAAAAATGTTGAATTTCCATAAAACAATATGTGTCTGTAATATATCCATGCGAGTAGAAGAACATAAATCAATTTGACATAAGCACTATCAAAGGTTAGTAACTATCAGCAAAACATCCAGAATGTATAGAATAGCGGTTCTTCTCCAAGGTAGCGGGCACTCGGTGCCGGGAGTGGGCGACTGCGTCACAGACGATGGAGGGTAATCGGGTTAAACTAAATAATTCACCTGCCGAGACGTTAGCCACAGTTCATCAACATTCCTGACTGAATAAAACGAATAGAAAGGTAAAATGTTAAAATATCAGCCATATTGTTTTAGTGTTATTGCACAAAACATGCGCTGGTTCTATGCCCATCATTTGTGCATCAGTGAAGAAGTAAAATGTCTGTGATGTCTGTTGTCAACTGTTCTTGAGACTGAAGATCAGCCGCAAGGTTTCTGTATTTTTTATCATGTCTCTGTACATAAACCACGTAGGCATACAGTGAAATACCTGTACGTTAGATTCAGTAATTAGCTGATAGGATTATGACTTGTTCTTTTCTGTTGAACTTAACATATCAATTCAACAATCCCATTATGGATGCAATATGATGACCGTTTAATGATATTCAGCTACATTAAATACGACATTTATTATATGGTGTAAAATACTACAGTTAGGTTTATTACCAGATGAAACAAAAAAATTAGATACTTGGCATGACAGGAATGATAAACAGAATTTGAAAGCCATGTTTGACTTTCAGATTTGATCTTTGGATGTGATAGAATGTGGTCAACCCACGTTCACCCAAACAATACTGTTTAAGATTTCCGGTTCGAGTGAGTGAGTGAGTGAGT
>VKKT01003253.1:208466-229880 GCA_008038995.1 Haliotis laevigata | reverse complement strand
ACCTGGGTCTTCGGCGTGACGAGCCAACGCTTTAACCACTATGCTACCCCACCGCCCCCAGGTGATAAGAATCATTAAGGCAGTCATTGTTTATTTTCAGTAACCTACTTATGATCCATGATCAACACCGGGTATATAATGAGTAGGTTTACACATATCTGCCTATGCAAGATCACGCCCTGTCCCGCTGCAACATGCATGCCATACATGTACCGTTAAATATACCTTGAACGTTGTCACGAGAAGTTCTAGGTGAAGTCGTGTGTTTCATTGTTATAAATATTGAATGAGTTTTTCTAGCAGCTTTGGCGACGGTTTGACGGGTATGTCAGATGTACGAATAAAGTGGCAGGTGGTTATTTTTATTTTTGTATGTTTTTTTCGTTATGAAATGGAAAGCATGAATATTAAGTGGTAATTTAGTTGTAATTGGCAATGTCAAAATCAGGTTGGAGAGCTGCGTTATATATTAGTTGACACGAGACGTGCTACTTGACGGGTCTATTGTGTCTACCTGTACCAAGGGTAGGGTTTTTTCTTGTCTTCACGGGAGTAGCTGGAGAAAGGATCTTTGAGGTTTATAGCCTTTCAAGGCTTTTGAGAGTAAGTGACTTGGTGGGTAAATGGGTAGGAAGGTGAATGGAGTGAGTGAGTTAGTTCAGATTTACGCCGCTTTTAGCAATATTCCAGCAATATCACGGCGAAGGACACCAGAAATGGGCTTCACACATTGTCTGCATGTCGGGAATCGAACACAGATTTTAGGCTTGACGATTGAAAGCAATAACCTCTAGGCTACCCCACTGCACTTTAGATTTGATTTCATTTGATAATCATGTAGTGAGTGTGTGAGGCATTGTACCCATCTGGGGTCTTCGGCTTGACGAGTAACCACTAGGCTAGACGCACAGCCCGAAGGTGAATGGGTGTATGAGTGTGTGAGTGAATGGGTCGATGAGTATGTAGATGAGTGAGTGAGTGAGTGATTTGTGTGTTACACCCTGTCCACTCTTCCAGCTATATCAGTGAATCGTCTTGTATCTATGCTGGAAATCGAACCTGGGCCTACGCAGTGACGAGCGACCGCTGTAATGACCAGGCTACCCTACCACTCAACCTTTATGATCCGGACAGTTACCATACAGTTACGGGTATATGTTACTCTGAAAATACAAAGGATTTTATAAAACAAAACATCAGGTCATAGGTGGGTGAGTGAGTGAGTATCGTTTTACGCCACTTTTAGCAATATTCCAGCAATACCACGGCGGGGAACACCAGATATGGGCTTCACACATTGTACCCATGTGTGGAATCGAACCCGAGTCTTCTGCGAGAAGAGCGAACGCTTTAACCACTAGGCTACATCACCGCCCCCTGTAGGTAAGAAACGTCGCCTAGAAAATTCTACCAGTTATATCACGTGTCGGTTTGGTATGAGAAGAGAGCCCGAAGTCTCAAAATTCTACCACTTCGGTGAAACCAGCGATCACTGATATGGCGCAGCAAACCCGGAAACGTAATCTAGACGAACCGTGATTCGAACCAACAAGCATATGATGCTGGGTGTCAAAGGGACGAAACTCTGTACAGCGAATTGCGGCGCATTTCAAGTCAGGGTTATTTGTTTGGACAATGCGACATAGGACAGAAGTACTGAAGCCGTGAATAGTTCTGTGGACGCCGGTTACCCGAGATAACAGCTGACTGCATTCCACCTCCTGTATCGACGAAATAAATGCAGTTTCAACCGTGCTATTCATATGTGATATATTTACACAGCTACGCATGTTGCTGTGATAAACAGCTATTTTCGTTTTGAGTTTATGTTTTCTTTTAAACAAGGACGCTGCTCATAGAAGATTCTATATTTCCTAAGGAATGCCAAAACATGTGATATTTTGGTCATGTAAAATGTATCTTGTGTCTCTCTCAGCTTGTAAAATATGTTTTGTTTAATATGATGAATATTACAATGAGTGGATTTATATTGCGCTATTTTCGGCACATTGGTATACATAAAGCGCTACACCATTGGTCGAATGCCAGTCACGGCTTATACATCTCAGTCTACCTATAGGGTGATGGAAGTCTGACGTTATCATCGCCTCTCTACCTGGTACCCCTTCGCTGCTGATCGAGAAATGATACATCCGCAAATCACTTTGTGTTGGTCTCATTGGTGCCCAACAATTTGTCTTACAGTCGAGATATTACATTGTTTTACGTTCGAACTATCAGTTCCCTTATTTATCGTCGTGAGTATATGTTGAGTATTACCAGCTGAATTCATCTGAATCAAAACCTTCGAAACGTCAAATGTTTCCTGGATCTTTGCTTGTACATATACACCGGGATAGTGATGACCTTTTGTAAGTGAGGCTTTTTTTGTAGTTATAAGTGAGTGAGTTTAGTTTTACGCCGCTTTTAGCGATATTCCAACAATATCACTACCGGGGACACCAGAAATGGGCTTCACGTGCACATTGTACCCATGTGGGGAATCGAATCCGGGTCTTTAGCGTGACGAGCGAACGATTTAACTTCGCCTCTCAACAGTTATAAAGACAGAAATAGTCACAAGCATAAAAACATGAAAGATTCGATTCCACCTCCACCGCGAATGTCAAGTTTGTCGGTCAAGACCAGGCGACATGCACACCGTTCTTAACACCACTACATCTTATATATTTATTTTATCGACACCTGACATTGTACCAGCCGGCAAGGGCTTACAGAAACGTCACGCACTGCAATTCACATGACATGCTGACAGGTGCACTTTGACAACCAATGAAATTTCAACACGTCATCAGTGTGCCTTATATAGCGCAATAGGGGTCGGATTGTGCCGTACGTGCTCCTTTTCAGGTACATTAAAGAGATTTCCATTATCACAGGGTTTTAGTGTGTCATGAACCTTTCCCCAGTGAGTCAGAACAGGGGACCTCGTGACTGTATAAAGTCATATGTCGAAAACTGGCAGCACTGTAGGAACACCAGTGGCTCTGATTGATAGACACATACAGATAGTATCACCTCTATTTAAGGTGCTAAATCTGTTCTTATATACGTCATCGCTGCGAAATCCCCGAATTTAACCCCAAATTAGTATATCATTTTTTTCTTTTTCGTTTACTCAGCGGTGAATCATTTGTGATACAGTGTACCTTTCAGTATCAATGTTATCTAGTCTTTGAATGGCATTTTGAAAGATCATCTATAACCTGATGAAAGAGTAACTCGCTTCCAAGAGTTAATTAGTTAAAAAGTGAAGGTAATAATAATTGATTCCGGTGTTTTTTTTATTTCTGTTTGATTGTCCACGTCGAACTTCGGGCAGATTTTGAATTACCCGATGCCGAAAGAGCCAACGAAATTGTTGATCGGGTGGCCTCATAGTGTGACCTTGAACCTGCCATTGAATGTCATCTTTTGACCACAGATGGGCCAGGCCAACACTCCATTTTGTATATGCCTAGAATATTGTTAGAAGTAGCATGTAATAAAATTCATCTATTTGTCGGCCTATATACATATATAGTCGGTATCCTCTTGATTCCAGGACCGGTAGGGTAGTCAAGAGGTTAAAGCGTTTGCTAGTCCCGCTGAAGACMCGGGTTCGATTCCACACATGGGTACAATGTGTGAAGTCCATTTCTGGTGTCCCCCGCATTTGTATTGCTGGAATATTGCTGAAAGCGGCTTAAAAGTAAACTCACTCATTCACTCTTGATTCCGAGACGTTAATGAGCACTGAATTGTCAATATCGCCGTAATGGGTAGAAGAATCGATGCTACACATATAGTCATACAAGACATCACACAAGTATTTTGTTACATTCCCAGGAAGAACACGTGCTTGTACGTGGTGACATATTAGTTTGATGGAGTCGTGAGCTGGTTCTCCAGGCTGATACATGTCAACCAAGTTCGAAATCGATGTTCATACTATCAATCACTGGATTGCCGCTCGATTAAATCTCAAAGCACTGACCTAGAAGTGGGCTCGGTTAAGTCCGGATTTAACACCAGACAAAACAGCCGTAGTTTGCTACATATCCCCGACGTGACTAACATCAGGTTCAAACGAACCAAAGTCTCTTTGAAACCCATATCCTAATCAGGTGCACTGTTCACCGACCTGGTATGTTTCGTTATCTGGATAACACAGACCTTCAGGATATTTATTGTCAGTGAGTATTCATAAACCGTCCCGAAGGTCATACAAGAACGAATTAAGTGACGTTCTGGTTTATATATAGTTCCGACAAGAGTAAAGGCAATTTGAGTGGATACTTTTCTGTCAGTAGACTCTAAAAATATGTTGTGATATATGGGCTACCGAAACAAGGGTTATATACTGAGTGTATGCCGCGTGATGAAGGATATTATTTTTCTAGAATTTCCTGAGCTCATCGCTTTTCTTTCGGACAACAGATTCATATTTATCTTTCAAGTTTGACAAAGATATATATGTGCACTGAAGTCATCCTCTCGTGGTTCTGTGCCGTGGTACATCCAGGATACTGTTAAACCCAACTCACTCACTCCCTCACTCACTCATTGTTGTTGTTCCTTTGTTTTTGGCAATATTCTAGGGACATCACGGCGGAGGATACCAGAAATGGGTTACACACATTGTACCTATGAGGGGTCTAAGGCGCTACGAGCGAACGCTTTAACCACTTGGCTACCCCACCACCCACCCCTTTGTTCGAGATAAACGGAAATTAAGGTACGTTTTGATACGTCCGTAGTAAAGGGAGGACCATGGTAAATTGTTAAGATTCCGAACTTGGACATTTATATCAAAGGAATCGATCTACAAAAACAAATGATACAAAACAGAAAGCTGGGGATGAGATGAACATATTTGATATATGTCCTAATATGTCTTCATTGTCCCTTGCCCTCGATTTAGCACAGCAAATACATTCCTGAAGAAATATTTAGTGGAACAGACACAACTTAGCAGTCACGTGTATTTACAAAAATCTAAAGAAATATGCATTTGTGTTGAAACATTTGACCTGGACACAGAGAAAATTCCCGATAGTTCACGCGCTATTATTCCTGGAGAAAGGATTCCTGGAGATTTGTAGCCTTTCAAGGCTCTTATGAGTAAGTGAGTTGTTAGGTAAATGGGTGGGAAAGTGAATAGAGTGAGTGAGTTAGTTTAGCATTACGCCGCTCTTAGCAGTATTCCAGCAATATCATGGCGGGAGACACTAGAATTGGGCTTCACACATCGATCGAACACTTTAACCACTAGGCTATCCCACCGCCCTTTAGATTTGATTTCATTTGGCAGTCATGTAGCTTAATGTCCACCAGAGTACGGTGATCCTGTATATAAAGAGTTCAGATACCTACCAAGTGAGTAGTTCTATTACATGTACTAATGTTTCATACGGATCCTGTCTCACTGATTCCTGCTTTCAGTCTAAGTCGACGTTGGCGCCAATCCACAGCTGTAAGATCTGTCTGTGTTACTGAGCTATATTTAAGATAATTTTGGTTGTAAATTTACAGTTTTAAATAAAAACATGCTAGCACAAGCTTTTAATTCTAAAACATCCGTATGCTTTAATCTAGAAATTGAGATAATTTTTGGAAAATATATTTCAACACAGTGGGAAGCAGAATGTAGTCGTGCAAGTTTAGGCTTAGTGAGATTAGAATATAACACTATCGGAACCTTTTGCCCCTTCGTATGCTGTGTTGGTGCGATTCGACCTGGTTCCAAGTTGATATTATACCGTAAACCTGTTCATAGGTGACGAAGTCCTGCTTGTACAACAATCATAACAGATCAGCAATGTTCTTACTATCAATTTCGTTTCCACGAAGACAGTCGCTGCATTTGTTCCTCAGTTGCCTTGCTGTTCCTATGGCAACGATAACACAAGGTGAAGATGAAACAGTATGGAGGTGGAAGGTCAAGGTGAACTGATCATCTCGGGATAGAAGAAGACCAGTATAGATGGGTATAATGTTTGTCCTTAGCTTTACTCAGTAACATATTCATTGGAACAATCACTTTGATGATAAGTCTGTATGATTATACTGTAACAAGGATTTACGTTATTTTGGCTCTTCACTGAGCTCCTTGGTGCGACAATGCCCTCCCTCCCTACGTTCTTCACACCAGAGTGTTAAACATGTATCACTTGGATAACGTTTGTTATGACGTTCTCTGATAACACGTAGGTGACGACTGATTCGCAATATCATAAAACAACCAAAATCTTTCATTAAGGGGAAAATGTTTGTTAACTCGTTCGAAATAAACATGTGCAAGCTCCAGCTACGTTCAGTTCATCTAAAGACGGGCCCCAGTTTCCCTCCTTACGCAATCTTTATCTAACACAGCAGTACATGCTTTGTCTACTCAAGACACAAGACAATCTGCGCTATATGGATTACAGTAAACAACAAACAAAAAAAGTGACAAGACTTCTCCCATCAACATAGTAAATGTCGTAAAGGCAGCCCATTAACAAGGCTTGTTACGGATACACATAACGTGTCAATGATGTCAAAGCTCTAGTCTGTATCACAGTCCCTGAACCGCATTATCTCCCCTTCCGCACAGCCCTTAAGCAATGCTAAAGCCCTAAATTCTAAAGTCTGCATTTCATCACATCCCATTTCACAAAGGCTCTTTTCGATTTGAAAGGAATTATTTGTTTCCATCAAAATTATTGTATATATTCGAAGACTATGCGTCAGTCTACCAAAGCCCAAGACCATTATAAAATGGTGAATTATGCTGGGTTCGTAGGTTAAATGTCATAGGTGTTACTTGTTCAATTTCACTCGTAGTGTTACTACAAGGGTTTATATGATGTTTTAGAGAGAGAGGGAGAGTATGGATTTACACCGATGTTTGCAATATTCCAGCTATATCACGGGTTGACTCCGGAAATGGGCCTCACACACATTGTAGCCATTTATGAATTATCTGATATATCATAGATAACCCTGTCACGGACGGAACGTAACCAAACAGTACTTGTGTTATTGTATTGTTTTATTAACATCTCTTGTGACTCGTGAAGATGTGGGTTAGAATCGGTCAGCGGCAGCCCGTCGCTGTGCCGTCGTTGATTGTGACTATATGATAAAACACCAAGGGGTTGCATCATACTCGTCCAGAACGTCATATCTCCCATCCATTATAACAAGTACCGATTCACTATCACAGTTTCCTATTTGTCCGGTCTGGATGACAAGCAGCTAAAACTAGTTGTCCCTTGAAGTAGCCCCGATTTTCCATTATTGACCCTAGCGACGGTATCACCACGACACAACACTTGGTACGTCCGTCACCAAACAAAAGCCGTGAAACTCTGATAAGGAAAAATCTAATTCCAGCTACCATATCATTTATCATGGTTTTCCGATTAAATATGTCAAAGGTTTGCTTGTACTTTGAGGCTGCAGTTTTAAAGTTACATTCTCGATAGAAAAATATATTCCTGATATTAACCCAGTAGTGAGAGGTATCCTGTTTGAAATATATAAACGACGCTTCCTGGAAAATGGGTCCAGGGTTTATATCCAAATACGTCTCCGAATGGAGATGGGTAAGTGGGGATGGTGCTGTACGTTCATCGAGTGAGTGAGTGAATGAGTGAGTTTAGATTTACGCCACGTTTAGCAATTTTCCAGCAATATCAGGGCGGGGGACACCAGAATTGGCTTCACAGATTGTCCGCATGTCGGGAATCGAAAACAGGTTTTAGGCCTGACGATTGAACGCAATAACCACTAGACTACTTCACTGCACTTTAGATTTGATTTCATTTGATAGTCATGTAGTGAGCTAGTGAGTGAGTAAAGCATATTGCCACGTGCACAGTAACAACGCGCCGTGTCAACTTGAACTGGGAAGATATCCCGGAGTAACGAAGCTTTAACACTGACAACTTATCCAGTGTTCATTTGCACAAAGCTCCACGTCCTGCTGGAACATGTATATTTATTACTAAAGACATCCAAAAAACAAAACCATAGGAGTGTCATTTATGTGTTTATTGAAAACATGTTCTACAAATAAAATGACCGTTCTAGAGTGACCTTTATGAGGATGCTATTTTATATACATAAATAACGTTTCACATGATCGGACGAAACACCAAATGAAATGAACAATGCCGTTTTAAATAATATGTACTGGACACATGTGGCTATTATGACAGACAACTCTGACAAAACATCAAAGATTTGTTCAATGAGACAAAAAGACATGTAAATATCAGATCTGTGGATTTCATGAAATTAACACCAGTCAGAATACATTTACATTTTACTTTGCATCTTTGTCATTGACGATGTGTCTAATTGTTTCTCAAACGAAACAAACGTTTTGATCCAAGATATTGCTCTTTTAACCGAACAGCTTATCGACACTGATCTATTTCAAACAGTTATCGACAAACGCCGCACTAATGATTTTCCGCCTGTCCGGATAAGTGAGTTTTCGGACTAGGAAAATGTATCGAATCCTTGCAGTAACCGTTCAAAACTGTACGAATATGGATGAACGAGGGTCATTTTACCTTATCAGTTCATTCTGTTTTTAATTAATAGCATGGTATTTATTCTTAAGGGAAATTTATTTTTAATACTGATTCCTCTCAAGATCCAGTCTCCATAATAGGCTTAATGTTCATGCAGGGAACCCTCGTTTATCCATACGACAGCAATACACGACATGCACAAGTAAAACGTATCAAATATCACAGAAACTTTGCTGAAACTGACAAAACTATTTGGTCAACAGTGTGAAATTGAACTTAATAAGTAGCCGGTGTTATTTTAGAATATTCTGATCACACTTTGAACAAAGGTATCTGAAAGGGCCATCATCGGTCGTAATGCCATGAAATGAATTCAAAGTTCAAAGTTCAGCTATAGCACCACAAACATTGACAAATGTGAAATGAACATGAATAGTTCCCCATTGCAGTGGGAACAGTCTTCGTGGATCGATGATATCAACAACTGTCTCTCACGCTGACATTGGTCATCTCCCAGACTCATCGGAATAAATAGATGACTTTACGAAGTAGGTGATTGCGGCCAGCGGCCAGTCCCTGTCCATCTTGGTCGTCACTGATTATACTGACTTCTGTATGTATATTAGGATGAACACAGTCTTCAGTTTTTGAACAGAGATATTGACGAATATCATATTAATCTCGTAACAAGGAGGTAAGTCTTATCCAACACTTTCATGATGCTTCCATAAAGCTATCTCCGATGCCATTGGCTGGCAGGCAAGGTTCTGTAAGGCGACTCCCGATTGGTTTAAATTTACAGCCATCTTGAGAAACTGATGGACGAAGTGGGAGGTGACCGCTGCGACTGCGCAGACCAGTTGGGCCTTTTGAGCATCATCAACAGAAACTGACAGGTCTGGGATGACTGGTTTCATTCTGAAAAAAATAATTAAAAATATAAGATTATTTTGATAAAATGCATGTTGCAAATTAACTGACATGGAATATGTCTGTTTATACTACCAGACGCCCGGAACATCGCCAGAAGTGAAAACTCGTAACATGTGAAAAGAAGACAAGCATGTGTTTCCTCTGCTGCATGATAGATACATGTATTCCGTTTCCTGACAGAAATGTACATGAAACTGACATGGGCGTCTGGACGGAAGCTACTGTGCATGTGGCATGTATATATCACACGGCTTTGTACATTCACCTCCTGAAACTAAACCGCACCAGTACAGTGTCCCTGTTACATGCACCGAGGACGCTTTGAGAAAGGACTTGACTATTATGCAAACAAAACTGACCCAAATATTTCCAACAACAACATGCACTACCGTATTTTTCAGTACACCCTCCGTGCTGAAACATGTACGTGATGGAACACATTGCCTACATGGGCATGTTTCATAAATATGTCAACGGCTTGTCATATTTGACCTACACTTTAACTGAGATAAATTACTGTTTGTATGACGTGCGTTCTGCCGACATGTACATTATCAGACACATTGATCCAAAAGTTGAACCTGTTCACACAAATTCGTCTCACACACAATGACCTAGACAGTCTGCTTAGTACATTGTGCTCACAATTGGCTTGGGGTTATACCACAGTCCTATATTTTGTACATTTAGTTATCTTTTTAATCCCTTACCAATTTTAAACAGAATTGAGACAAATCTTGTGTCGATCATCTATGATAAATAAAGCTATAATCGCCATCTGTATATCTAGATAAATGGACGTCGTTTAGCGCGCTACACATCTACAGTTAAATCTTCAAATTAAACAAACCCTGCCTGACTAAGCAGGTAATACATTATCCCGCATGCCCCTAGACAAAACTTAGCTAAACCAGATCTAAATTCTCCCCCCGTTTCGTATCTTATCACATACAGCGGGGTGTCTGGACCATATATATTATACCTACTTGAATGCTCTACCTCTAGCCTGTCGTATAACCTTATCTGATTGGTCGGGGGTAATTGTCTTCTATGACGTCCGCGCATGAACTGCCACGATTAACCATTTGAAAGAATATTTCTTATCATAACATACGCTTCAAATGGTAATAGCCGGGATGTAATAACCCACTTTGCTCGCATTGCATATATTTGGCATTTTTGAAAGAATGTCAACCGTCATTTCCTTAAACCGAAAGTCTTCGTTGCCTTACTAATTACCCAAATATTTTGAAATACAAACATTATGCTGAAACCTTTGGCTTACACGACTCCAATGAAAACATAATCGAACTATCAATAAAACATCCAAATTCTATTCCAGACACATGGCCACACGCTGTACGCTTTCTTAAACCTGGCGGCGCAGATGCGTTTGTTAAATAGCCAAAGAAAACAAGAGGTACCCACCCAAACATTGATGCTTGGAACATGTTGTGCGTTTTGGCGCCGCTGTTGACGTTCACGCTCTCTTCGGGTGATGGCCAGAACATCTTTACTGCTTCGTGTGTCGACTCAAACTGTGCCTGTGGAGAGAGATCCAACACATTAGTGAAGGGCAGTATTCAACATAAGTGTTGCATCATCCGCAACGGTTCAACTGACAGCTCGGGTCGAACTACTTTTGACCCAAAACATGCATACAGTACATGTTCCACATAAACTGTCACAATCTGAACTGTTGGTAACAGACATTATCGGAAACATGTATCAACGAAACAGACACATTAACACATTTTTTTGTTTCACTGACTGGGTTCTGAAGGGTAAAGGAGCACAAACTAAAGAACAGCCTGACTCTCATATGACATACGTGCTGCGATTTGTAAAACGACATGCCTCTGACGAAATACATGTAAAAGAAACATGTACCCTAGATATTTGCTTTTTTCAGGGAGAGAAAGCTATTCTTTTAGGCAGTTCGCATTTTTCAAATTGGAGTTTGGCCACGTTGCACAGTCTACCTCGGTCCCCAAAAATCACGCCACACTCAGTCTATGTTTGTTGGTTCCATGTCGTCGACGCGACAAACATCTGTTGCAAATGTTTCAATGACAGACATTTTCTTCTACTTTTGTTTGTCTCGAATGAAGTATCGTTTTGATGATTTGTTCAGAAACGGTTCTCGACAAAACGTACAATATCATAGTGACATTATAACGCGAGTCTCTGTAACATACTGACACACGTCCCTCGACTATTTATAATGATTACTTTACAGCATGTTTCACGCATGTCATTAAATGCTCAAAGCAGGTCTGAGTCGCACACGGAAAACAATGTATTTCATTTTTTGCATGTTCTTTAGAAATCAGCACGCCGCATGTCGTTTTCACACAAAGCCCTGAAAACGTCTCAAACACAAGGTCAATTTCCTTGATAATGACCTAGAAACTGAGAAGCTCTTCAAAACGTGACAACGTGACATATTTCGATTGGTTTCTTAGTTGAAAGATATGACTGTACAAAACCGCATTGCACACTGCTGTTTAAACTGTTAATACAGTGGTGTTGGTTGCATGTCAATATCACTCTGATTGAAATGCACTCGGCTTGCAGGTCGTGCACGCGGTGTGGACAGCTGATGCACGAGACGTGCGGCATATCACTGTCGCTAAGTCCGCGGCTACCATACTTACACTATGTATATCAATCAATATGTACTGTTAACGTTACATATTACATGTTTATGCGCGAAACCTATTAGAAAGGGCCTCAGCAACAGAAAAATGATGGATCATAACTGACCCACCCTCACCCCCATTACTGAAACATCCCTCGTAACCGATCATTGGCAGACTGCAGCAAGTGCAATAGCCACCACTTGCTGTCAATCATCAGTTTGTTTTAACTTAGCCTTCGCGCTACATCATGCAGCCGGTGAAATGTACAACGCCTGTCAAACTGTTGTTACAAACTCCCCCTCTGAAATAAACTCCACTGCATTTCCCAGTTCCGCCAAACGTCAGATAGCATTACCCTGTCCATTCACTCGCTTGTCAGTGAGTTGAATTTAGACTACCAAGCCGCTCTGCAAATCTATTCTGTGCATATATACAGTTTCTCCAAATATACTCGGAAACCAAGGGCTCGCACCTGCACTGAATGTACCACCCACCGTAATAAATGTCACCTATTTCTGATATCGACATGATTGCCGGTGATATAGACGAATGCACTTCATATCGTTCAGATGCAGACATAGCATAAACACCACGTGGAGTGAAATAGACAAGCTCAAATGTCAATCACGTTCTTTAACGAGGCGTGTTATATTGTTGAATTGAAAGAACGAAATATATTACTTTTTCAGCTCAAAATGAAACTCCCAGCTTCAAACAAACAAATGAGGCGTTGAAATTACCAGTTAGATATCTTTCCGCATGTACGTCGGTGCTAACTTGAAAGTCATTGCAAAGTTAAACAGCACTATCCATGGTGCAGCACGTAGCACAGACATTAAATCTACCGATAACCATATCACGTTGTAGGGAACAAGTCGATATATACCATTATAGACTCGTCGGGGCAATTAGATAAATTGACGATATTTTCCAAACTGACGTAGTAAAGCAATTACTTTATCAATACACTCGCGCCTCAAGTTGTACATCTGACACATCTCATCTCCTTGACGTTGAAAACAAACCATTGAATTGATAAAAAGGAAATCCTTTTGACTAGTCAGCTTAATGATTACATGTCAATCAAACCACCGCTTTCAGCAGACAAACTGGGCAACTTTTCACTTTATTGACTCTTGCTGTCTTTTGAAAATGGGAATTAAAGTAATGAAATAAAATAATGGTATAGCCCACATTTTACGAAAATATTGAATTTAAAACACATGAAGATGGATGTTACCTTATGCACGTCACTCCACAAAATACAATTTTGATTCCTTAAATGAAATAATAGTAAGAAAATATTAATTTAAAAACGAAATACAGAGTCAATGCATACTCACACAAAATATAAACTTCTTTTGTAATCCTTCAAAGATCTTCAAATCTGTAGTAAGTCCGAAGGCGCTGTTATGCTTTATCACAATAGGTTTAGAAAGTGTCTCAAACAAGCTTTCAAGGAACACTGATAAACCTGTCGGCTTACTGCCTTTATATACTGAGGCAAGGGGAAATCCTCGCCGGAGTAGGCGCGAACGAAGAAAACACGCGTCGAGATGGGATGGCCCTGGATTTGCTGTTAACCAATCAGCTTCAAGTAGAGCGGGCCGGCGAGGTTCGACTTGAGATATGACGTCATGGTTTTACAGCGGGACCATGGCAAGAGGCACGTTCAATGTTGCGTTGCATCATGCGATGTGAAAATTTCTCAAGATGAGTTTTCTCCTGCCAGCTTTGCGTGGCTATGTTATGTTTGGGCTGACCATTTGTTTATAGTTTTGATACAGACGAAAACTGGCCGGACGAAGATAATAGGTGTTGATTAAAGCACCACGGTTTGAAAGATTTGTACCACTGACCTAATGAGCGTTTAAAGGATGTTCTACTTTATTTTAAGTGTCGGGTCTCGGAAACTCATTTTCAAACTTTTAATCGTTTCATAAGGGTGCTTGAAATAAAGTGTGCCTCCTTTTCAACTTTAAATCAAATATGAAACCGGCTTTGACTGGGACATAGTAGGGTTAGTGTTCTCACATTCTGTGTGGCAACAGGTTTGATCGCTGGCGGTGAGCGCTCACAACCGTACTGACAAAGTTGGTTATCGTTGTAAAGTTCGTAATATGTGTTTGTTTTAAAAAGAACTAATGTAAAAATCGACTCTTCGTGTTCTTACGCGATCGTTTATCAAACTAGGCTTTGTTCTGATAGTCTGCAAATGATTAAAAAATTATGTATATCAACGTCGTTTTATAAACAGTTAAATGGAAGAGAGTGTTGCCAAGCGACACATGTATACACTAAAATCTACCTTGAATGTCCACCTTGTTACCTTAACGTCATTCAGGTCAGTACATCGTTTTAGTTTCTAATTGTATGGTCAAGGTAGAATCGTTGTCTCCCGACCCAATCGACACATCGCTAGAGACGAAGTAAGGACAACTCGATGTATTTTCGAGTAACCCCTTGAACTCTATCTGTTTAAGCTTAAGTAAAAAGTCATGGTAAAAAGACAAGTCGGCTGTATTTCCACATATGAGTAGAAATACTATTTGACATTTTATAATAACATGATTACCGATTAACGTTGTCACCAGACGTTCATATTCATATTCAAATGTATATATACACTCATACCTACTAGACCTCTGTGAATATTTGGATTAGAATTGGTCTTACGTAATTGATGTCAGTCAAGTGATGAGCAAGACCGACTCCGCGTCAGTATATGCTTGTGATACAATTGGGGGCTGGTGGTGGAAGGAGGTAAGGTCAACGCCACTTTGAGTGAGTGAGTTTAGTTCTACGCCGCTTTCAGTAATATTCCTGCAATACTACGAAAGGGGACACCAGAAATGGGCTTCACAAATTGTACCCAAGTGAGGAATCGAACCCGGGCCTTCGGGGTGGCGATCGAACGCTTTAACCACTGGGCTACCCCACTGCTCCTCCTCGCCACTTTGACCAGTACCTTGATATATCAGGGCGTGTCTATGTGAGAGGAAACATTAAGTCTGAGGTGATGCTGGTCTCAACGTTTACCCCCATTGTGACAACACCCCCCTGCTCACAAACCTTGAACCCATAATGGTAGCTGATAGGGATTCGAACACACGATCACGTTTCTGGCGTGTCCATGGGAATCAACTCTGCACAACGACAGGGCCACCCGTGCCTTCTCTAGTTGAGTTAGAGGGGGTGGGGGCTGGTGGTGAAACGATCGAGTCGCCCCCCACTCCCCACGCACACACACACACACGCACACACACAGAGATTCATTGTGCACTTCCAAAGGGATGGTTATGTCATACATGCAGTAAGTGCTCCCCACAACAGATCCGCACGTGCGTCTTTGACGTGAACTGTTTACACTTGCACATCATCCGATAGGAATTCTTCAGCTAGAGACATGAGTTTGAGTGTACTTGAGCAGTACATACAAACTCCTTCCAACATGGCTGCCCAAGACACGAAGTTTTCAAGCTATCTAGTTTCAATTCAAACGTGAATGCACCCCCTCTTTCAGAAAACAACCAATCTTGTCCAATTCAAACGGAGATACCCTGATACATGCTCAAAACCTGAAGGGAACCTCAAATAGAAATGCATCATCATTCATAGAAAACAGCCTTACTGTTACCTAACTTCAATGATTCTTGTTAAGGTAAACTTCATGTGCCCATAGTTGATGTCCTTTCGACATGTAGGTGCATTAAACTTGATTAACGTGAATACTCTCTTCGTAAATGACCCTCGGATGTTTCTGCTGCTATATTAACCACCAGGAGGTGAGGTAGCATACTTGCTTGCGTGTTTGCTCATAACTAAGTAGGTCTGGGTTCATGTCCCACGTCATGTTCTGTGAACTATTATGGCAAATGCCAATTCTCCATATATCTAACATTCTCTCCTGAGAGCACTATGTGTCAGCACAAGTCAATTTGTGCCCACAAACAGATAGAATTTGTTATCACAAAACAGAAGGTAGTTTTGATAAAATTTTACTTCTGTTTTAGTACCCTTGAAGGTACAGTATGGGTCACTCCTCTCTTGACATAAAATCTCCCTTGGTGTTTACGACATACGAAAGAAACACATCAAAACTTTAAGTGTTCACCAAGACCCTGACGTACTTGAACCACGTACTAAAACGAGGTGTTCTTCAGAGCCTCTGGTATCGTATTTCTTGCTCAAGGGGAACCATTGCTCTTCGTTTCTGTCTTGTAATCTGCAGTCTCCGGGGCAGTCTTATACTTATTGAACAGTCCACTATTTGTCTGTATCGCAATTAACCCCGAGTTTAATTCCACAAGGGGCTAGTGATAGTGAACAGGATAAGGGATTCCGTCAAGGCTATCAGTTGTGAAGACGTATCGATGAACCTACCAGAAGTGACGCGGAGGGAACTACACACTATGGAATTATGGCAGTACGTGGAAACTATTAAAGTTTCCTGTTTCATGATATGTTTATTTGCTTGGTGATGGGTGACCTTTCACTTAAGAATAACAAGAAGGTAGAGCACCAGAGGCATCCTACAAGTGGATTATCAGACGAATGAGGCTAAGAGTTCGACAAATGGCGAACAGAAGGCGACTCAAACAGTGCAAGTACATGCGCTCGAAGGTGACGCGGCGGAATCAATTAACAGGCATTTAATCGAAGGACAGGGACAGAAATAGCACTAGCAGCTACTAGAATATAAGAACAACCTGGTTGGGCAGAACACGTCACATAGGCGATCATAACGAGAACATATAGTACAAACAGTAAGCATATAGGTGAACATGAAGGGGAAGACAATGAACACAAGGTGTAATGCATAAACTGGAAACGTAATTCAAAGCGTTTCTTTCACGTCAGAGGCTTTAGCTCTGTGTAATTTGGGCATTACAAACTGCTAGACATACACTGTGGATTAGAAACCAAAAGAACTGGACTGCGACTTTTTAAAAAAATTGCTTCGGCTGGAAAATGACTAACTTGACCAAGTCATATTAAGGTGATCTTGAACGTCTTTGAACTATATATATTTGAGATGACTCATGTCACGACGGAGAATACAATGCCCACTTTGCTCAGTGATCATCACATCCCTACAATCAAAACACTTCAAAGTGAACTAACATTTAACCTCGCACTTACAATTGTTAAGCCATATATCATATATATCCTGGAAGGGGCCACGTGCCTGTCACACAGTGCGCGGTGTCCTCTAATGATATACAATCGCCATACAATCACATAAGGATCATGTATTTACTAAATAGTTAGCACATGTTTAGATCTTGAAACATATATTTAGCCTGGCAACTGATAATACAGTTATTATTTAATAACATCAACTTCATGTTTCGTTACACAACACAATAACTTGACCGAAGAGCATTGTAAAATGTCCATGTCATGCGGAATACGTGATATTCGTCCTCATAAGAGACTTTCTAACGACTTCCAACAAGGTCAGAGTGAGTGAATTTAGTTTTCTGCAGATTTTAGCAATATTCCAGCAATATCACGGGGGGCACACCAGAAATTGGCTTCACTGTACCCATGTGGGGAATCGAACCCGGGTCTTCGGCGTGAGGAGCGAACGCTTTAACAACTAGGCTACACCGCCCTAAACAAGGTCAGATTGAAGAGTCCAATGGTCTGACATTATTGTGACTACATTTCAAACAATACGTCCACGTTCTCGTACAACAGGATCGGGAAACAACTCATATAAACCAGAAATATAACAACCTTAAGTTTGTACCGCATACCAAAGTATCTGACATTTTAGTGATCGATTGATGCATCGATCATGACGAATTCTGGTGCAATCAGCTTCCGTCTAATGTCTAACACAAAAACACTGTCTATGACCGAGTGGATATTTCATCCCGTTGATCCATCATGGATGTAAATAAACATGACAGAGTTACGCCGAGGTACTTATCAGTGGCGTGAATGCGTGCGGGTTATCCACGGATGAACCAGGTCCCCTGTACTGCATCTTGCTTATCTGTTGTCTACAGGTCATAGTCCGACTGAGCCTGACTGCAGAGACGTGAGTATTGGGATGTAGATGCAGTATATCTGGAAGGTTATATAGGCCTGCACGTCTGGGATAGAGAGTGAGGGGAAGTTCATGTTTGTTATGACAACGGAAAAGGGGAATGAATCATGTGGCAACGCAGTATGGTATATATGAATCACTCCAGTGGCATATATGCATCGTGTGCATCGAGTGCAGTAAACACGCAGTATATATGCATAGTGTGCATCAAGTGGTGATTACGTGTGGCATATATTCAATGTTTGTATAACATGGTGTCTATCTGTGGCATAGCTTATCGTGTCCATCAAATGGTGACCACATGTGGCAGATATTCAATGTTTGTATCACATGGTGTCTACGTGTGGCATAGTTTATAGTGTCCACCTAATGGTGACCGCATGTGAAATACTTTCAATGTTTGTATCACATGGTGTCTACGTGTGGCGTAGTTTAAAGAGTCCATCAAATGGTGACCACGTGTGGCATATATTCAATATTTGTATAACATGGTGTCTACGTGTGCCATAGTTTATCGTGTCCATCAAATGGTGACCACGTGTGGCATATATTCAATGTTTGTATCACATGGTGTCTACCTGTGGCATAGTTTATGGTGTCCACCTAATGGTGACCACATTTGGCATATATTCAATGTTTGTATCACATGGTGTCTACGTGTGGCATAGTTTATGCCGTCCATCAAATGGTGACCACATGTGGCATATATTCAATAATTGTATCACATGGTGTCAACTTGTGGCATAGTTTATAGTGTCCACCTAATGGTGACCGCGTGTGGCATATATTCAATGCTTGTCTATGTGTGACATAGTTTATAGTGTCCATCCAATGGTGACCACATGTGGCAGATATTCAATGTTTGTATCACATGGTGTCTATGTGTGGCATAGTTTATAGTGTCCACCTAATGGTGACTGCATGTGAAATACTTTCAATGTTTGTATCACATGGTGTGTACGTGTGGCATAGTTTATCGTGGCCATCAAATGGTGATTACGTGTGGCATATATTCTGTTTTTCATCGCATGATGACAACGTATGGCATATATTCAATTCGTTCATTACATCGTGATATCGTGTAGCATATAGAGCATCATGTGGTGTTTCGATTGTCATGTGGCACCATATGGCATCACATTGTGTCCCGAACACGAATTTGTTAGCGTTAAGGATTACGAATCTACACCGACACCTCACTTTATGCAATGAAGTGTCGTTATTCATTAAGTCTTATGCTTCATTATTGACTCACTCACTTTCTATAAAGCAGTTCAAACAATTTGTAAAAGCTGAATATATTTGCAGGACTCATTGCTTGCAACGTCTGTGTACTGTTAAAGATGCCACTCACGGGTATACCCCATTTGTAATACCCGTATGCTGGTAAAGGATTTTATTCATTTAGTGCTGTTAGTTTGTTAAACATGGACACCTATATAGTACGCATCTGTGTTTTCTACAGATATACATCGATTTATGTGCAACATGATATTATTCTTGTGTGCGCAATAAAACTATAAACAAAATCATTCAAAATTGAATTTAACTCAGATTTACTGTGAATGGAATGACGGCGGGAGCGGTTGTATACAAGATTCCCCTGCTACTGCGTCTGATGCCGCATTACGGCGACAGTTTGTATTCAAACCATATGCCATCTTTTCCTTCATTATTCTTTAGTATTGTGACCAAAATAGAGTTCTTTAATGGTGAATTAAACACTTTAGTCAAGTGTACAGGCATTTAAGAAACTAAACTCAACTGAAACACCAGCAACTGAAAACCACATAAATGGTCAGACCAGAACGTTTTCATCCACAATCCAAGTCACAGAAAACTGAGTGAGTGAGTTTAGTTTTATGCCGCGCTCAGCAATATTCCCGCTATATGGTGGCGGTCTGTAAATAATCGAGTCTGGACCAGACAATCCAGTGATCAACAGCATGAGCATCGATCCGCGCAATTGGGAACCGGTGACATGTGTCAACCAAGTCAGCAAGGCTGACCACCCAATCCCGTTAGTCGCCTCTTACGACAAGCATGGGTTACTGAAGGTTCATTCTAACCCGGACCTTCACGGGTATAGAAAACTGAGACTAAATATCTTTACTTTTTTGTAAGTCGATTATTTAACGTCTCGCATGTAGAAACCTTATAAGTGTGCCTGAAGGCTTAGGTTGGTATACTTTGAAATCTCACATTAGGAAAGCCTAGATCAGGTAAACCAGTGGTGGATATTATGAGCACCGAGCCTCTAATATGACACCAACAATGACCAGGTAATGCCTTTTTATTTTCGTTCCCGCCAAGTAACTGTTCGTAATCAGAAATCATCATGGCCTGATCCCATTACCATTGTCCTAATTCCTCTTACTAGTCGACACGTTGAGGAGTGACGACTTTCTTGTACCACCAGTTGTGACGTATGTATTGACGTCCATTTATATATATTGCCATTTATTTACACCGTATATCCTGGATCGCCTCTGACACGGATGATGTAAAGAGACTCTTAGCCTTAAACTATAAATCAGAGTGCTGAGACGTAAGTGAAGATTGTATCAGTAAATCAGAGCGTTTCACAAACTGCATCAGCTCTAACGTGTTTAATGCTAAACGATTTTACCATCCAATCGCAAGAATCGGATTACCTACAACTAGTGTTACATAATATTCAATCCTAATAATATTCACTGGTATGATATGGTTGGGTTTTTAATCCCTAAGTCTATGAAAACTTGTTTTCCCGTGTTATTAACCTGGAAATCTTGTTTTACAGGTTAAACGTGTCTACGTCCACACACAAAGGACATTTACCAAACAACTGCATCGTAACCCGGAAATCCGACAATCGGGATTTCATCATTGAGAACCTACCTAACGGTGTTCAGCCTAATACAAGAAGTACAGAGGAGAGACGTACAGTACCAAGGTCCCATGGTCATGTGAATGAAACTGGTCAGTCTGTAAAGTAGGTGACCTACAGGCCGCTATTTCCTCACGTGTTATAAAGTTATACACGTCCTATGTCTCCTCTTGTCGGCGTCCTGCCTCTCCGATTACCGGACTTTGTTGAATTGTTCAACATGTGATCAACTCTTTTCGGAATCTCAAATGTGCCCGAAATCTGTGCAGTTTTCATGAGTTTGTGAACTGCTTATTTAAACTGATTTAGACATATTGTCATATGAGTGAGTGAGTGAGTGAGTGAGTGAGTGGGTGGGTGGGTGAGTGAGTGAGTGAGTGAGTG
>VKKT01003253.1:157201-171025 GCA_008038995.1 Haliotis laevigata | reverse complement strand
GTGTCCCCCGTCGTGATATTGCTTGAATATTGCTAAAAGCGGCGTAAAACCAAACTCACTCACTCACTACCCCCGATTCCACCCCAAACACACGCACATACACACACGCGCGCGCACTCACATAACCATATATGATCATATATACACACATACGAACACATAAATATATACAGACACTCTACTCCCCCATCCTATTCACTTAATATTATTTATGTCGAAAAGTTAGTTCACCATCATTCACCACAACCCAACTCCGAATTCACCAACTGGTTCCATTATACCCACCTCACCGAAGTCCCTTCCATCTGACTGAAACCTCAAACAGTATCACCACACACCGCACCGCACAACACATTGATCTTCTTTACAATGCCGAGTTTTCCTACATGTATATAAGAAAACCAAACATGACCCGACCAAATTTCTGCCGAACGATAAGCACATTCCAGTACAGTTTTCGTCATATAATGAACATTCATATCGATCAAGGCACGGGCCCAAACAGAAAAAAGACCTCCCAGCTTTCAAACTCAGACAAGATTGAGATGTAATAACACATGTCAATCATAACGTACTCGATGACATTGACATGGAATAGACGTAGAATCACTGAAATTCCTACCCCACAAAGGAGGCCAATGTAACGCAATATGCGTTAATGTTGAGGCAATGTACACGTGTGAATGTCATCTACTACGTCTGTAAGTGTACGTGCGTTCTCTCAGCACAAAATTCCGATTGTTTGCTCAACAAATGATTCCAACTTTCCCATAACTACCACCACTCCCTTCATCGGGTTGGCACTCATCGACGTGTTAACTGTCACTTTATCAATTTCCAGACTGTCGTGTCAAACATAGCGTCGCCAGATAATCATTCACACGCGTGTAGACAGATATTATCACTAATAGCAATGGGGATGCTTTTACGTCCACCGGAAGTCGGTGGATAATCGGGACTGGTTTTCTCTGAGGTTGCTTCTTTTGTTACTTGCGAGACGGTATCCCGGTGAACCAGGTGCCGCAACACACTGCGCAGAGTTGTGTCCCTTGTCTGTGTCAGAATATTCTTGTACGCTCCGAAATATACCGCATAACTTATGGATCGGGCATTGGATATTCTAGGAAGGGTCACGGATTGCATCAAGAAAGACAAATTGTCCCATACGAAAACTGTTGAAAATATGCATTATCTGATTGAACTCATATATCGTTAAAAAGTCGTTTAGGTTAAAGTTTTGATAAAACAATTGTTTGTGCTCAAGACAATTCCCCTCCCAAGTATCTGGGTGCCCTATCACAAGCTGGTACACGATGATATATAGAAAGTACTGTGAGAAACCGCCTGAAACCCTACCTGCTCTCTAACATTTGCAAGTAGGAGCGTGTGATGCTTTTCGGAAATATTCAAGCCAAAAAGTCCGGTTGAAATATACACAAAATAGCCATTGTCGTCTCAAGCAAAAGGCGCTTTCGCTTTGATGGATTATGTTCAACTGTAGTAGATTAATAACAGACATATAATCACAATACGTTGTAAACACCTCTTGACTTTGCTCATCAAAGTGGCATTCTGGAAACAAGACTTTATGCGTAAGAGATGTTATATCTTGACCAGATATGTCTCAAACATAAAAGATTCGCCGTGCAGAGCTGGTCCCGCTTGTCATGTTAGGATCCAATGATCAACGAATGCCCTGTTTACTCCTGAGATGGTACCTTGTTTGCTAGCATGATAAAATAGTCCGTCACATGTCAGAATAAACATTTAAGCAAACGTCTGCAACAATTATATATAGGCTGACATTTATGCTGACGTATATTTATACCAAAAAGAAAGCATTCGTAAAAAACAGGCATATATTTTGCGCCAAAGGTTCAGTAACCCCCCAACATTAAAGCGTTAAACATGCGCAGTAGTCTCGGCATAGATCATCTGCATACTAATATCCATATCTGTGGTGCCCCTTGAATACTAAACTGCATGTGTGGTGCGTCTATGTGAAATAACCATGCAATACTGGTTGAACTACGATGCACCTGAAAGTAGGTCATATGTTGCGATAGGCCTATAAAACACACGTGTTGCTAACATTTCAAATCAGACATCCAGCTGGAAAAAGCAGGTTAGAATTAAAAACAAATCAAAAACATCTGGGCCCTACATAATCCAACTGAACCGAAGAACAACATGTAGTGTTAAGACGTGTACGTTGATATAAGAATGCAAAAAGCCTTAAAGCGTAAGGAGAGAAAAGATATCCCTGCTGTACACCTGCTGTTGATAGTGCGGTAATATACTCACGCGGGCCCTTCGTACAGTGCAGGGACGGATCAAATTGAAGTTTCAGTGGTTTGTGACATTAAAAACTGTTGCTAGAACACAAAGTGTAATAAAAAACATTCCTGAAAAGGTACTAGCACGCCGCAGGTGTTGCTATAATTTTGTATTGGCTTCTTACTTTCTGAATTTTTCGACGTTCATGCTTAAAACATATGGCATCGAAACAGAAAAAAGAACCTTCATTTATAAAACTACAACCGTATGATAATATTATTCCTACTGCTGGTTTTGTTTTCACAATACGTGAGTATTGCCTACGGTGTATTATGAGCAATCATGATACAGATGTTCTTTTCAAATTTGATATAATACGGTGAAATGTTTGTAAAGAATTTTCTGCCATTACTGTCAAAAACTGTTCAAGATAATGGTAAGTTAATAACAATGTAATACCTTTAAACGTTTTTGGATTACACAAAGTCATAAGTAAAGAGTCATTTGAGTTATTATTATTTATATTATCCATAAACATTGTCTTTAGAATGAATGTTTGAGCTGTTTGTGTACTTTTCGGTGTCATCCCAGACAGACAGTGTGTCACGTTTTTCAGACAAATCATCATTGTATCTCAATACACAGGACTTTAGGTCACCTACACATAACCCTCAAAGTATCACCTTTAACCCTTTTGTCGCCGAGATGCCAAAGGGGAGATAAAAATTGCTTTTTAATTGTTCAGCTTAATACAGCTAATGCACGAGCCTCGTGTCCAGTGAAATATGTGTTTGACCTCAACACCGAGAGGGATACGGTGCCTAGCTGCAAAAACACGTACGGTACACCTAAATGTGAGACGTGAGTGAGACCAGGTGGATTTCATAGTAATGTTAGAACATTCGCTTTGGCAGTGTCTTCTTATCTAAAATCTAACGTGCTGCAGTATGGAGAATAATTGAAAGGAGTGTAAAGAAAAGTCAGTGAAAATATCATGCTCTTTATTACTTCCCTTTGATGCCTAAAAGGGTGACTGATTGTGTCAGTATAACCTTAAGCCTTTGGAATATGACATATAAGTGGACATAATTTGAATATCAGCATAGGGAACTTGGTAATCACTAATACAGACCCTCTCTCACATACATACACACGTACGCACGCACGCACGCACGCACACACACACTCTCTCTCTGTCTCTCTCTCACTCACGCATATAGATCATTAAGACTCTGAAAACATATGTATTCCAATGAGCGCCACCTGACTGTGAGTCATGTAATTCATGAAATAGCCTTCAGCTAGAATATCTTCAATTCGATGTATGATTGTGTACGTGCCACATCTTGTATCCCTGAAGCGTATTCTCACAAAATAAACCTCACCCTTCAATACACATAAGAAAATCATGTGTAGATCTCTGTCAGTATTGTTGCGGCACCAATCCCATATCACAGCTACAGACACACAACTATGACTTTGACCTTGACCCAGAAACAGTGACCTTGTCGAAAGGGGTTGCCTATGCCGATTCATCATCCTCTGAATCATAAATCGTAAAAGAGATATCCTGGTGAAACTTTTCTTTTCACAGAAATTCAAATTTCTTTCAAGATGACTCAGTACAGCTTCATCCTGAACGTATTGTACTGCACAGTATAGAAATCTGATACTGTTGATCTCGACATAGGAAACGAACATCCTCTTAGGATGCTGATGTGTTTTGTTCACACAGACAGGACATATACACGGGTCTGTGTGTGTGTGTGACACACTTGGTCGTCAATGAGTGTTTGCGTACCACAAACGTGGGTGCAAGTCTTTACTGATGTAGAGATGTCGCGTCGGCCGGAGTACAATCCGATCCTTTTATCCCAAACCTACTTTTTCATTTCTATGAAATACATCATTTCCATCTCTTAACAAAGATGTCTTGTTGAGATGAAGACAATATCAACTGAATGACATTATGAGAGTAAATATCTAGCAGCTTCCTTTCCTCTTTAAAGGCTATCATTTTAGGACGTGTTTGACGACAACAGTGATTTCAAAAGAGACTATACTTTAATAATATATTTGTATGACCGCAACTGAATTCTTTTGACCTCCAGTTTTCGAAATAATCAAATACAGATAACAATGTTTAAGGAGAGTATGATTTTTATTAAAAGACTGACTGACTGACTGAGTGTGGTTTTACGCCGCTTTAAGCAATATTCCAGCAACATCACGGCAGGGGGCACCAGAAATGGGCTTCACACATTGTGCCCATGTGGGGAGTCGAACCCGGTCTTCGGCGTGTCGAGCCAACGCTTTAACCATTGGGCTACCCCACCGCCCCTTTATTAAAAGAAGACCATTTGAGATTAACACACGCCGATGTTTCATGCAAAAACATCATTGTTCTTTCTACAGGGATAAATCGTTTCCTGTTGCTCATACGGGTCATTAAATGATATAATCCAGTCCCAGGGCTAGATTTCTTCTAAAAATGAAGGAATTCTGGAGTCCTTCCTGCTAGATATTTATAAAATATCACGTCACACCAAAAACAACAATAATTTAATTTTAGAGACAGAATGTAAGTTTAGAGTGTTTGATTTTGACGAATACGTTTGCTCGAAGTATTTTATTTTATTACCCTCAGTATGTAGATTTCTAGCTTTTCAATGTGCACGGACGTTCCAGTGTTAGCTTTAGACGCTAAATGAGAGTCGAGGGTATTTGTGATTTGTTGTGAAAAAGTATTAAAAAATGATGACGAATGCATTCAAGTTTAATCACCAACTGTTGTATATGATTAAAGTAGATTATTTGGGGGCTTTTGAAAACGTAGCCAGGTTGACATAGAAGTAGCTGCTAAGCTATCCTTGGAAACTTGGCGTTCAGTAAATATCCTAATCCTGTTGTATAGTCGGCATAATCCAACTTAATCTCCGACTGAAATGTTTATTTCAAGCATGTCAATTGAACGTGACATCGGGTCGTTCATCGCACGTAATCGATGACACAACAACGACCGTTATAATCAGCGGCTGTCTATTTGTTAGGTACATAAAAAACAATCTTAGCGATATTGAGAGAAATTGGATCAATTTACTTGGAAGGTGACACGTGTGACCTTGCTAAAGAGACAGGTTTTGTCCAGGGCAGTTGTAGGTGGGGTCCGTGGGATACTTGGATGTCTGTGTGTCTGTGAGTCTCAACAGGTGTGAGATAGAGGACAGTTTAAGCTTAAGCTTTCGTGGTCTTGTTGAGATTTAGTTTTGAGTCATTTCACGTGAATAAGTGAAAATACTTGGTGTAAGTATTACTATATTTATATACTCGTGCCAATTATGGTTGTCACCCCCCACACACCCCCACCCAATACTCCCTCTCCAATTAAAAAAATTGAAGGGGGTGACAACCGTTATTGGCATGAGTATACATGGTACCTTTTTTTTTCATTTTGTGAAAATGAACATAATGATTCTACCACAAAGAATACTTCCTACAAACTTCAGTAATTATATTCACTATCTCTCCACCCGTGAAGTTGCGAGTAGTATTGATCTTCAGCAATCAATAGCATTCGTGATATTCGGCGTGTTCGTCTTCAGACAAGGAAAGGGATATGGCTCGCTGAGTTGATTGATTCTTGTCATAGTATCCCCATTATGTGGACGAGTGCTCATGATGTCAGTCACTTGCTGGTCTGATCAAGACTCAACTATTTACAGAAGGTCAACATATGGCTAAAACAACAAACAAACAAGTAGACAATCGTCTCACATCTGAAGGTATACGGTCGAGAACAGATCGCCAAAGCTATACAGAACAAACCAACATTAGGGATACGGGGAATTCAAGAGAAGTTAGAGAACATCCGAAAGTGTGATGTGATGGCACCGAATCTCTCTTTAATACCTTTAAAGTACGTACAAACGTACGGATCATGTCTTCAGGGAGAACCCATCGAATATTTGTACGTAGTGAGCAAAACCCTATTCTAACAACGGTAACGTCGTCATCCAAACAACATTCTCTAACAACAATGTGCAGCCGCAATGTATTTCTTGGTTTAGAGTAGCACATGCAAGAAACCGCGGACTCAATCACTCAGACATAAAACAACATTCTCTAACTACAATTTTCAGCCGCAATGTATTTCTTGGCTCAGAGTAGCACATGCAATAAACCGCAGACTCACTCACTCAGACATAAAACGACATTCTCTAACTACGATGTTCAGCCGCAATGTATTTCTTGGCTCAGAGTAGCACATGCAATAAACCACAGACTCACTCACTCAAACATAAAACAACATTCGCTCAATATGTGAATCGCGCATGTTTGAATACTGGGAATCGCACTGATACGTTGTTTTTGTTATTTTTTTCCACAAATTATTTCCCTACGTAATACTAAATCGAATATATCACAGCAGGGGACAGAAGTGGGATTGTAACCACGTGGGTAGCACCAGTGTACCCCATCGCTTCAAACTTCCTTAATATATACAGTCCATACTGAGAGAGGGCGGTGGGGTAGTCTAGTGGTTAAAGCGTTCGCTCGTCACGCCGAAGAACCAGGTTCTATTCGCCACATGGGTATAACGTGTGATGCCCATTTCCGGTGTTCCCCGCCGTCATATTTCTTGAATATTGCTAAAAACGGCGTAAAACCAGACTCACTCACGCACTCACCCATACTCTGACGGGTTACATTCGGTCCCGCTAGTGGGCCTAACAATACCTCTACTGCTGTAACCGTACCTCCTAGTCTCCTGAATGATATATTACAGACATCCATCTGTCAGAGACGTAACACCTTGCCGACATACAACATGCCAGTCTTCTTAACTACAAGTAACAGATTCAATCCTTTCGTTTAAAAAAATAACAAAACAATTATTTCACCCCCAGTTTTAGATATTCTTGAAATCCACATCCAATTGTTTTAACAGAACGTATCTGTTCCCTGTGTTTACGTGTGTTTGTGGGCCAAGCTACACTTCGCTGTTTAATGTATACTCGGTTGATATGGTAATCGCAATAAAGGTGAATTTCAAAAGCATTTACGTCATTAGTCCTAAACCTGGAACACTTCCCCCTCTTTACGTGTGTTTTTGTGTCTCAAGTAGACATGCCTGGTTTTATATATAGAACTGGCATGGTGTGGATCTCACTGAAGGATACATGTACACTATGTGAGCATGTATATACCGAGTGAACAGCACGAGTGATATACAGTTGTCCACATCAGTTTATACTTCTCGAAACAAAAAAACGTTATCATAGTTATCAAGGAAGTCCGTGAACCGACTTAATTTGAGTCTCCTGTTAGAGTACTTGGCCGTTTAAAATTAAGAAAGTATCAATATGACGTTTAAGTACGTGTGTTGGTACACATATGTAAACCTTACTATTCCTTTTTACATCAATGTACGTAATTCGCAAACAGCCGTTTAAAGACGTAAGCAAACGGTACACACGTCATCTTGAAAAACACGAAACAGGCCTGGAACCGGTTTGATCTAAACCTCACTCTATTTTTAGCTTGTATTACGTCATACAACAATTATGTGTATGACTTCGGAGCCGGAGTTAGAGTGAGTGAGTGAGTTNTGAGATTAACACACGCCGATGTTTCATGCAAAAACATCATTGTTCTTTCTACAGGGATAAATCGTTTCCTGTTGCTCATACGGGTCATTAAATGATATAATCCAGTCCCAGGGCTAGATTTCTTCTAAAAATGAAGGAATTCTGGAGTCCTTCCTGCTAGATATTTATAAAATATCACGTCACACCAAAAACAACAATAATTTAATTTTAGAGACAGAATGTAAGTTTAGAGTGTTTGATTTTGACGAATACGTTTGCTCGAAGTATTTTATTTTATTACCCTCAGTATGTAGATTTCTAGCTTTTCAATGTGCACGGACGTTCCAGTGTTAGCTTTAGACGCTAAATGAGAGTCGAGGGTATTTGTGATTTGTTGTGAAAAAGTATTAAAAAATGATGACGAATGCATTCAAGTTTAATCACCAACTGTTGTATATGATTAAAGTAGATTATTTGGGGGCTTTTGAAAACGTAGCCAGGTTGACATAGAAGTAGCTGCTAAGCTATCCTTGGAAACTTGGCGTTCAGTAAATATCCTAATCCTGTTGTATAGTCGGCATAATCCAACTTAATCTCCGACTGAAATGTTTATTTCAAGCATGTCAATTGAACGTGACATCGGGTCGTTCATCGCACGTAATCGATGACACAACAACGACCGTTATAATCAGCGGCTGTCTATTTGTTAGGTACATAAAAAACAATCTTAGCGATATTGAGAGAAATTGGATCAATTTACTTGGAAGGTGACACGTGTGACCTTGCTAAAGAGACAGGTTTTGTCCAGGGCAGTTGTAGGTGGGGTCCGTGGGATACTTGGATGTCTGTGTGTCTGTGAGTCTCAACAGGTGTGAGATAGAGGACAGTTTAAGCTTAAGCTTTCGTGGTCTTGTTGAGATTTAGTTTTGAGTCATTTCACGTGAATAAGTGAAAATACTTGGTGTAAGTATTACTATATTTATATACTCGTGCCAATTATGGTTGTCACCCCCCACACACCCCCACCCAATACTCCCTCTCCAATTAAAAAAATTGAAGGGGGTGACAACCGTTATTGGCATGAGTATACATGGTACCTTTTTTTTTCATTTTGTGAAAATGAACATAATGATTCTACCACAAAGAATACTTCCTACAAACTTCAGTAATTATATTCACTATCTCTCCACCCGTGAAGTTGCGAGTAGTATTGATCTTCAGCAATCAATAGCATTCGTGATATTCGGCGTGTTCGTCTTCAGACAAGGAAAGGGATATGGCTCGCTGAGTTGATTGATTCTTGTCATAGTATCCCCATTATGTGGACGAGTGCTCATGATGTCAGTCACTTGCTGGTCTGATCAAGACTCAACTATTTACAGAAGGTCAACATATGGCTAAAACAACAAACAAACAAGTAGACAATCGTCTCACATCTGAAGGTATACGGTCGAGAACAGATCGCCAAAGCTATACAGAACAAACCAACATTAGGGATACGGGGAATTCAAGAGAAGTTAGAGAACATCCGAAAGTGTGATGTGATGGCACCGAATCTCTCTTTAATACCTTTAAAGTACGTACAAACGTACGGATCATGTCTTCAGGGAGAACCCATCGAATATTTGTACGTAGTGAGCAAAACCCTATTCTAACAACGGTAACGTCGTCATCCAAACAACATTCTCTAACAACAATGTGCAGCCGCAATGTATTTCTTGGTTTAGAGTAGCACATGCAAGAAACCGCGGACTCAATCACTCAGACATAAAACAACATTCTCTAACTACAATTTTCAGCCGCAATGTATTTCTTGGCTCAGAGTAGCACATGCAATAAACCGCAGACTCACTCACTCAGACATAAAACGACATTCTCTAACTACGATGTTCAGCCGCAATGTATTTCTTGGCTCAGAGTAGCACATGCAATAAACCACAGACTCACTCACTCAAACATAAAACAACATTCGCTCAATATGTGAATCGCGCATGTTTGAATACTGGGAATCGCACTGATACGTTGTTTTTGTTATTTTTTTCCACAAATTATTTCCCTACGTAATACTAAATCGAATATATCACAGCAGGGGACAGAAGTGGGATTGTAACCACGTGGGTAGCACCAGTGTACCCCATCGCTTCAAACTTCCTTAATATATACAGTCCATACTGAGAGAGGGCGGTGGGGTAGTCTAGTGGTTAAAGCGTTCGCTCGTCACGCCGAAGAACCAGGTTCTATTCGCCACATGGGTATAACGTGTGATGCCCATTTCCGGTGTTCCCCGCCGTCATATTTCTTGAATATTGCTAAAAACGGCGTAAAACCAGACTCACTCACGCACTCACCCATACTCTGACGGGTTACATTCGGTCCCGCTAGTGGGCCTAACAATACCTCTACTGCTGTAACCGTACCTCCTAGTCTCCTGAATGATATATTACAGACATCCATCTGTCAGAGACGTAACACCTTGCCGACATACAACATGCCAGTCTTCTTAACTACAAGTAACAGATTCAATCCTTTCGTTTAAAAAAATAACAAAACAATTATTTCACCCCCAGTTTTAGATATTCTTGAAATCCACATCCAATTGTTTTAACAGAACGTATCTGTTCCCTGTGTTTACGTGTGTTTGTGGGCCAAGCTACACTTCGCTGTTTAATGTATACTCGGTTGATATGGTAATCGCAATAAAGGTGAATTTCAAAAGCATTTACGTCATTAGTCCTAAACCTGGAACACTTCCCCCTCTTTACGTGTGTTTTTGTGTCTCAAGTAGACATGCCTGGTTTTATATATAGAACTGGCATGGTGTGGATCTCACTGAAGGATACATGTACACTATGTGAGCATGTATATACCGAGTGAACAGCACGAGTGATATACAGTTGTCCACATCAGTTTATACTTCTCGAAACAAAAAAACGTTATCATAGTTATCAAGGAAGTCCGTGAACCGACTTAATTTGAGTCTCCTGTTAGAGTACTTGGCCGTTTAAAATTAAGAAAGTATCAATATGACGTTTAAGTACGTGTGTTGGTACACATATGTAAACCTTACTATTCCTTTTTACATCAATGTACGTAATTCGCAAACAGCCGTTTAAAGACGTAAGCAAACGGTACACACGTCATCTTGAAAAACACGAAACAGGCCTGGAACCGGTTTGATCTAAACCTCACTCTATTTTTAGCTTGTATTACGTCATACAACAATTATGTGTATGACTTCGGAGCCGGAGTTAGAGTGAGTGAGTGAGTTTAGTTGTACGCCGCACTCAACAATATTCCAGCTATATGGCGGCGGTCTGTAAATAATCGTGTATGGACCAGACAATCCAGTGATCAACAACATGAGCATCGATCTGCGTAATTGCGAACCGACGGAGCCTGACCACCCTATCCCATCAGTCGCCTCTTACGACAAGCATGGGTTACTGAAGTTTCATAAACCGGATCTTCACGGGTTAGTCGAAGTTAGAAAACGTTTTAGAATTACTTAGATTTTAAAGTACACTTACTGAAGCAATGTATTTGGTGTTTTCTTCCCAAAATGCAAAATTTGTTGAAAGCTACGAGGTCGCGTGTAATTCATCGCACTATGTTTCAATGACACATGACCAGCTCACGGGCAGGTTTAGAACCTGCAGCAATCATACATGTAAGATATCAAAGCCACATGTATCACTCGTCAGTTAAACATGTGGTAGCAATGTGAGCGATATGTTCAACATCTTGTTGCCATAGAGCACACTTCGTGACCCAAATTCCCCTTCAAGCTCAAGAGGTTATAGCCTTATTTAATTATTATCTATGTACAAACGCTTTCTCGTTACGCAAAAACGTATGTGTGACGTTATCTATCCGATCAAAGAGTTCGTTGAATTAATCAGGGTCACGTGTTGTTGATTATATGGTTTGTATAAGATATTTCAATCTGAAATTGATTACTTAGGTGAGATATATCAGACACGTGGGAGAGCCAGCTGGGGTGCAATTGACATTACCCTGGATGATATACACATTGAACTTTGATTTATTATTGGCTAATCAAAGTCGTTAAAGTTATTGAACTCAGCTGTTGATGATGAACGTACGAAACAAATTGGTGTCTATGTCACGAATGAACATGTGTTTGTAATGAAATAAACATTTTCTATAGCTGTCGTTTCTCATGTGAGTAGAGCAATGTTTCGTTCGAACCCAGTTTTCTTTAACAGCTAAAAACTGAAGTTTGGTTTTCAGAAACTTGCAATGTTAGCTCAAACCATGTTAGTCTGAAATAGGCATACACAAGATTACAATGTAGTTAAAACCTTGTGAATTAGCCCTATCGGGGTTGGTCCTAACTCGTAAGAACAATATTAGTGGGAACCTCATCAATCTGAATCTTGTAAGCCCTTACCATCTTTTAAGTTCACCTGGTCAATCTGAACTTACTGGCCATAACCGATTCTATCCGAACCTAATCATTAGCCTGACCAAGTTTATCTGAATATAGAGTATCTGAACCTCGTTCAATCTGTACTGTCTATGTGTACTCATTCCAAGCTTTGTATCCCTAGCATCCTCATCTGAACCATTACATATGAGCCTTCTCCGCCTTAATTAGAACCCCTCAAATCTGATCCTCATTAAAACTAGCTGCCTTTGTCTGAACCGTGTCAATCTGAACCTCGGCAGCCCTAACCACATTTACGTTTTCAGTCTGGACCTCGTTAGCTATAAACGTCTTCATCAGTAAATCATTCTGCTTCTCGTAGAACTAACCGTCTTCAGCTGACTCTTATCGGTGTGAGCCTCCTTAGACGTATCTGAACCTGGTATTTCTGACGTTCGTTAGCCCTAAATACTTGCAATTTAAACCTCCTTTGTTCCAACCACATGAACCTAATCAATCTGATCCGCCTTTACCTGAACCTCATCATTCTGACCCTCCTTANCCTAACGTTCTTTAACTCAGGCTGAACGTCCTTAGCCTAACGTTCTTTAAATCAGGCTGAACCTCCTTCGCCTAACATTCTTGAACTCATACTGAACCTAGACTGAACCTCCTTAGCCTAACAACGTTCTTTAACTCAGGCTGAACCTCCTTAGCCTAACGTTCTTTAACTCAGGCTGAACCTCCTTAGCCTCACGTCCTTTAACTAAACTTCATCAAACTGAATCTCGTCATTTTGTACTGATGTCATCATGCTCTAAAGTTAAACCCCACATACGCATCTTTAATCAACATGTCGTTAATCTGAACCTTGTTAACCTCAACGTCGTTGACACAATCCACACTCCATGCCATGTATACCAGGAAACTTCCGACTACAAGGCAACAACTCTGTCAGATCTGTTGGTGTTAATTATTTCGTGAAATTATCTGGAAGATAACCAAGTTGTCAATTCACATTAAACAATTCACAGGTTTGAAATAAACATTTGTGATTAATGCATTTCGGAAGACTCTGACATTGTTTTTAAAAACAAGTGTTTTCGAACTCCTTACCGCTATTAATAGTTGGTCTGTTATCATGTATATATAGATATGGCCACAAATCTTCCTCACAATACATACAGATTTGTTAATTCAAAAGGGGGAAGATAAGAATCAATTTAATTTATCCCACTGACGCACCAAGGAATTTATATCACACCAGCGTATGTTTATGTCCATCTCAGCGTGACGCGTGCTCTATGCATGGGAAACTAATTACCTACCCTGGTCAGGGTGACCTAACACGCTAACTTAAAAATTAACACTTCATTTAAATTGTGTAATTTCAAACATTTCCGGACAAGGTAAATATTTACTCTCAGCCCTCAGAGCCAATCAGTGCACAACTGAATGTCCGCACCACCACAGGAATATGGACAGGAATGTTTCTGCTTGCAGAGATTTGGGGAACATTCAAAACAGTGGCTATAAGTATAGTTTGAATAAACTAAATCTTGAAACCACATG
>VKKT01003253.1:122609-135815 GCA_008038995.1 Haliotis laevigata | reverse complement strand
TCATTTATACCATCCATTAATTGACATAGCTGACATTCCTTGCCCGTATCCGGCTTTTCCCCGATTCCATGTTTGGTGTAGGTCCCTGTGGTCAGTTTGTGTCTTTCGCCAGGGTATGTCTCCCCCCCATCGGATTCTTGACCGATGGGGGAGGGGTGACTCATGTCGCCAGTTCGGGTTCCCTAATATGGAGACCGATCCATGATTCTTGCCTCTGATACATGGTTCAGTGATGAGGTGTGCGCAGATCGTCAGGTACTCACTGTTGAGTCTGCAGAGAATAGATGAACGAACAATTGACATGTTTTACCCAAACAGGATTAAGAGAAAGTTATGTAACGTATATTCTTCTGAGCTACTATTCTTAGAATAAATATAAAGAATAAGCTTACAGTTTAGCGAGTAAAGACGAGGCAATGTCGTCATTTCAAGATAATACAGAGAGGTTTCTCCTGAAATATATCTAACGTCCAGTTGGATACTTGACATGATGAGCTGTGGAACACTCGATAGATCACTGTGATGGACAGAATAATGCGATATCTCACTGTGATGTAATATGTCGAAGGCGGTACTGATCTGACTGTGGTGTGATGTGTAGACCTCAGTATCTGACTATGGCATGGTGTGCTCCCTGTATCTGACTGTGTTGCGGTGTGTTCCCAGTATCTGACTGGTGTAGTGTGTTCCCTGTATCTGACTGTGGTGTGGTGTGTTCTTTGTATCTGACTGGTGTGGTGTGTTCCCCATATCTGACTGTGGTTTAGTGTGTTCCCCATATCTGACTGTGGTAAAGTGTTTCCCTGTATCTGACTGTGGTATGGTGTGTTCCCTGTATCTGACTGTGGTAAAGGGTTTCCCTGCATCTGACTGTGGTAAGGTGTGTTTCCCTGTATCTGACTGTGGCATGGTGTGTTCCCTGTATCTGACTGTGGTAAAGTGTTTCCCTGTATCTGACTGTGGTACAGTGTTCCCTGTATCTGACTGTGGTATGGTGTGTTCCCTGTATCTGACTGTGGTAAAGTGTTTCCCTGAAGCTGACTGTGGTATGGTGTGTTCCCTTTATCTGACTGTGGTAAAATGTTTCCCTGTATCTGACTGTGGTATGGTGTGTTCTCTGTATGTGACTGTGGTACAGTGTTTCCTGTATCTGACTGTGGTATGGTGTGTTCCCTGTATCTGACTGTGGTAAAGTGTTTCCCTGTATCTAACTGTGTTATGGTGTGTTCCCTTTATCTGACTGTGGTAAAGTGTTTCCCTGTATCTGACTGTGGTATGGTGTGTTCCCTTTATCTGACTGTGGTAAAATGTTTCCCTGTATCTGACTGTGGTATGGTGTGTTCCCTGTATCTGACTGTGATGAAGAGTTTCCCTGTATCTGACTGTGGTAAAGTGTTTCCCTGTATCTGACTGTGGTATGGTGTGTTTCCTGTATCTGACTGTGTTTAAGTGTTTCTCTGTATCTGGCTGTGGTAAAGTGTTTCCCTGTATCTGACTGTGATAAAGTGTTTCCCTGTTTCTGACTATGGTATAGTGTTCCCTGTATCTGGCTGTGGTATGGTGTGTTTCCTGTATCTGACTGTGGTAAAGTGTTTCCCTGAAGCTGACTATGGTATGAAGTGTTCCATGTTTCTGACTGTGGTATAGTGTGTTCCTGTTTCTGACAGAGGTGTAGTGTGTTCCCTGCATCTGACTGTGGTATAGCCTGTTCCCCATATCTGAGTGTGGTAAAGTGTGTTCCCAGTATGTGACTGTGGTATAGAGTGTTCCCAGTATGAGACTGTGGTATGGTGTGGTCCCTGTATCTGACTGTAGTATGGTGTGGTCCCTGTATCTGACTGTAGTATGGTGTGTTCCCTATATCTGACTGTAGCATGGTGTGGTCCCTGTATCTGACTGTAGTATGGTGTGGTCCCTGTATCTGTGTGTTCCTTATATCTGACTGTAGTATCGTGTGGTCCCTGTTTCTGACTGTAGTATAGTGTGTTCCCTATATCTGATTGTAGTATCGTGTGGTCCCTATATCTGACTGTAGTATGGTGTGGTCCCTGTATCTGACTGTAGTATGGTGTGGTCCCTGTATCTGACTGTAGTATGGTGTGGTCCCTGTATCTGACTGTAGTATGGTGTGGTCCCTGTATCTGACTGTAGTATAGTGTGGTCCCTGTATCTTCCACTTGTACGGAACTCTCACTGTTGTCGATCACTGAGACACGTTACACCACATATGTCAGAATTTTATCCTCTACACGCATGTCCTTTCCACACACTCCAGCATCACATTCAACACATTTTCACTTATCCGTAAAATCCCCTCACTTTCAACAGACAGGCATTATCTTAGATTATCATTCCATGTGACCTGATACTTGTCACATTCCCTTAATATCATTTATTTCCAAAGTAATAACTGAGCGCATTAAGCAGATATTGACAGGCCTGTCACAGATCAGATGTATACGAGCAGTAAAACAGGCAATTTCTGTTGAAATCTCAATTTCAATCTTTATCGAGCAATTTCTATAAACAAAGCCCCATTTCTTCTCGCTGTTTTTCACATGCTGGGCAGCTTACGTAAGTGGGTAACGAACATCTGAAGATGTTTGCATAACCTCCCCGAAGCGTTGATGACAAGACCACCGCAGACGTGGGCATATCGTCGCCGTGCACGGCGTAACGTTGCGATGGTCTGCGGGAGACCTTCTTTAACAGAAGCGTTTTTCATGACTCCGATAAAAAACAAACATTCTGAGTGAATACGGGATATTGTACGCTTTGGCTGATGCTACCACCCCTTGACATCTAAACGTGATAGTTTGGAATTCGTTTAAAAGACGGGTTCGAGATTCGGGATATGGAATTCAGGATATTTAATCACGGGATTCCTCTGTTTATTATTTGATGCAATCTGAAATATGTGTTATGTGCACCGAGGTATAGGAAATAGACATGGACCCTTCACTAGGACAAGCAGGAAGATGGAGAGATGTACCAAATGAGTAAACTATGTATATAAGCGATTGGCCGATATGTGGTTAGCGCTTCTTGGAACGGCATATCATGTACAAACATCAAAGCCGGGGGCAAACAGACGGGATGCAGATGATACAGTTTATCACTTTGATGAAGCTCATAATTATGATGCTGACAGAATATGCATCACGATCAGAGTATCCTGGGCATCAAACCAATATCTTGGACCGAGTCTTAGAGTGTCTGAGGTGGGTTTAACGCCACTTTGACCTCTATTACTATTATATCACGGTTTTCAAACCTCTTTCTATCCGACTTGCTGCAGAGACCTTTTTTCTGTTTCTGCCCTTAAAAGTTATAAAATTTCACTTCGACTGAATTCTAGTTAGCATTGACTTTATCCGGAAACCACGCCGCCCGAACGGTTACTGTTGGTTTCGTCTATGTAACTGTTGCGTTCAGATTACGAGAATTTCAGAAAACAGAAAAAGGTATATTCTCGTTCAGCTATGTACAAAAGTGTTCTAGAATGTCCAAACAAATGCACATATGAATAGGAATTAAATGACAGCATAAAAATGGCGTGTTGTCCTCTTTATGTGAGTCTCCTATTTCAGAAAGACATTTTCAAATCCCCTATAGCAACCTATAGTTTTTGTTGTTGGTTGCTCAATAAATGAAGAAAGTCCCATAATGAGATGCTTATTGTTTACAGGCGATTTCCTTCTGATCCCTTAATGACTGCTTTGATTTGCAATATTATGAATTGTCACATAATTTCCCTGTACAAACCATCACACATTTGTTTGTTAATATTAATAATCTTAATTACGATATGTTACAATCGATAATGAAAGTAGTCTGGCTGAGAACGATAGATCAATGTAACATTTAAAAAAACAGTTTTTCAAGATAATTGTCTACAAAGCTAATGAATTAATAAATGCAATCAGTTTACGTTTTCAAGATATTGGCGCTTAAGATAAAAATTCCATTTCATAAAGATATTTCTGTATTATGCATATTGATTTGGTCTCATATTCAGCCAGACTGAACTCCTGAGTCGCGGTTGTTTATTTTTAAGTGATCATTCGCATATATCTTAATGACTGCATATCTCTACCGTTACACTTACTGGTGCTCATCGCTAACTTTATAATCCCGTACCAAAGAAAGCGTGTGCTAATAACGTGGCGTTCTGTGTGTTGGCTGTGGTTGTTCACGGCAGCCTTCAGTTTCTGTGGGACATGTATTAGAGCGGGCGTGAGAGGTGCTGACAGCTCCCAGTGAATACCCCTTCAGCTGTTACTCATATATTCTCTGTGCGTTATTTTCGTGTCATTGCGATATGAAAAATATTCTTTGACTAGGAATCGTATATCATTGTTTCTTCACCACTACAAGGCCCAGTCACAGAGGACCGATATCAAGTTTCCCTACGTATCTACAACTACAGGTACTGCTGCTGCTACTGCTACTGGTGCTGCTACTGCTACTGCTACTGCTACTGCTGCTGCTGCTACTGCTGCTGCTACTGCTACTGCTACTGCTGCTGCTACTGCTACTGCTGCTGCTGCTACTGCTACTGCTACTGCTGCTGCTGCTGCTACTGCTACTGCTACTGCTACTGCTACTGCTACTGCTGCTGCTGCTACTGCTACTGCTACTGCTGCTACTGCTGCTACTACAGCTACTACTGCTACTGCTAATACCGCTGTTTGTGCTGCTACATGTTTCCTTCTCCCCCTCCTTCTAGTACCCGATTTACTACTACTACTACTACTACTACCACTGGTGCGGTGGGGTAGCCTACTGGTTAAAGCGTAAAAATGAAAACTCACTCACTACTACTACTACTCCTACTACAGCTACTACTACTACTACTACAACTCCTACTACCACTACTGCTACTTTTTCTACTCCTATTACTAGCATTACTTCTCCTACTACTCCTACTAAACAACTACTACTACGACCACTTTATATTTATATATACTACCGCTACTACTACTACGACTGCTTCTACTACGGATACTGCCAACGTTTCTACTATTCCACCAGCAGATACTACATCTTACTCTTCTCCTATTACTATGTACATACAGTACTATTCTCATTGTAATTATATACTCGTAACACGTATTCTCGCGTTATTTGTACACATAGTAATTATTCTTTTGATAACATGTAATTATAATCATGGTAAATGCAATTAAGGCCATTATATGCCTTTGGCAATTTTGCTCATGGTAATTATACCAATGCTTTTTTTATACTTATTAATATGATAACATGTCATAACACATCAAATCACAAATGAGAGCACGGAAAACTTACACTGTTGTTATTGGGCAGTGTTTAAAAACTGTAGAACAGCTTTGTATTTGTATAACATTCCTTCTGTTGACATTCAGTAGGGGGAAGGGAGTGGTATGCTATTTTCAGAATCGTGTTATACACGTATTTAGAATTATTTAGAATGCGAGTTCTAGAAAGTACTACAGTATACTACAATAGCATTGTTCTTTGCAGCATAGTGAGTGAATGAGTGAATTTTGTTTTTAGCAATATTCCTGCAATATCACGGCGGGGGACATCGGAATTGTCCAGCATAGTGGCAACTCTTGTCTCACTACTCTCATATTACATCCCAAATTTCAAGCAGTAGTATGTGGATCACTTCTAACACTGGCTCGATTTCTCGAAACAAACTTAAGTCAGAGTAAAACCTAAGTTCGAATTTTTACTCAAATTTGAGAAAACGCATTTCCCAGAATGAACTGAAATCGATATNAAACTCAAACATAGTAGACAATTTGAGTTTGGTTAATAGAAAAATAAAGCTGTTTGGGCTTTTTTACTTTTAAAATGCAGCTGAGTTAAAAATTCAGCTGTTTCAAATTGTCAAACTCAGTTTGAAAGTTGAGTAAAGACTTAAGTTTGTTTCGAGAAATCGGGGCCTGGCCACTCACCCTTGGCCTATTGTGGAAGGTTTACCACTGTAGCAGAGTAGTGAATATCAACAACAGTGTCTGTACTGCTGTAGTCACTACTTGTGTTGTACTGTCTGTGAATTTGTACTGCCGAATTATTTTGCAGTGCCTTTGTAATTTTCTTTATTGGCTTGCACTTAGGTAATTATAGAATACAAATGTTAAAATGTCACATTTCTTTGAAGTTCTTTCTTTAGACTGATTTTCGGTTCACTTATGGTATCAACTTGGGAATCAGCACGTAATATAGTACAAAAAACACAATGATCACTGAAATAGATTTAAAATAAGTCCCATTATCCGCTCATGATGAATTCAAATAGCAGATTCGCCCCGATAAAAAACCTTTTTTATTAATGAAAACAATTTTTAAGTACTTTGCTGTTGCCTTAAAGTGACCTGTCCCAAACATCGTTATGTGAATGATGTTGAATAAGTGCTAAGCGATATTCATGGAAGGCACCGTCAATGGAATTTACTCATTTTTTCAGGTTATACTTTGTAAGGTGACGCTTGTCTATGGCTTGCCGACGTAACGCTGTGACCATAGACCTAACACTACCAACCCCTAACACAGCCGTATCGCTACATGTGTATTTAGTATCGTGTGACATGCCAAAGTATCAAACCAAGCTCTGCTCATGCATTTTACATGACAATTTCCAACGACCATTTTGTCATTCACGACTTAAGTGTGGGCGTGGTAGTGCGTGGTTCAAGTATCCGATCGCCACTATAAATACCAGGGTTCGACTCCCCACGTCGTTCAATATGTGCAGCCCTCTGCTTGTGATATGCTCCTGAAAAGCATAAACATACTTAATGTCATACTTAATCTGTCACGCGCGTATGTGTGACAGAAACTGTAGTTTTACTGTACATTGTCAGTATTTGTGAATTGAGAATTATAAACACATGTAGTGACGAATAAAATTGCTGGAAACAATGACTGACAAATTAAGCACTCAGAACGAATCTTCAGGATTTGACAACCCTCTGAAATTTAAACACATCAACTGACTTAAACGTTTAATCATGATATTGAAGCACATGCCATAAGCGCTGGTTCCTCCCTAACACAATATCCCTTTTGAGTATATATGGAGCTGTAGATCTCATACGACGATGTCAGGTGGCTGTTTCTGGATGAAACTGTCACACTACAGTTACTGCAGGGGTAGACAGGTTCGGAAGAGAGGAAGCAACCCGCGTGTCTGGAAGATGACTCCACCACTGTCATCCTTCCAGTCAAACGTTGGATCAGCTGAAGGGGCAGCTACAGCTACTCCCGTACAAGGTTGCTCCAGTTCAAACAATACCCAATGTCTCAGAATATGTTTCAGGGGATTCTGGTCTGGACTCATCTCGGGCCAAGCAAAGTCGTTACACCATTGTTTGTGAAGATTGACTGTCACTGTCGTGATTGACAAGGCTTGACGTTATCATCCATGACATGGGGTCTTGTGTGGATGTTGAAACTTCGGATAACTACTGGTGCCAGAACATCTCGGAACAACAATTATATTCGAGACACCGTGTTTGGTGGCCAGGTTCAGCTTGCAGTCGTTTAAAAAGTACAGTCAAACACTGTTATGTCGACATTTACGTTTGTCTCGACGTAAAAAGCCTGGTCCATTCGTATTCTCTTAGTGTGAGAACCCCTGTACCTTTGTTGTTATAAGCTGAGTGACCAACGTGAGGACCTTGGTGTGTTTTGTCAAGCATAGGATGAGTGGGCTGTGAAAAGAGATCTACAATGGAGGACTTTTTCATGAAAGTGTGAATATGACTATGATAGTAGTACATGTATGTATATTGTACTGAAGACAATAAATCCAATGATATACATGTACATGTACATACATCATTTGTTTTTCCCCTTTATTTACCAAGAGCATAGCTATTAAGTATTTATTTCATGACATAAGCCAGTTACAATGCGTGGTACTGTTTGAAAAGTATTCAGCCAAGGAGACATTGAATTATCCGACACTCTGTATAATCCGACAGTTTCTCCCAGTCCCAGTGAATGTCGGATTATACAGAGTCCACCGTACACACACACGCGCGCGCCCGCACACACACACGCACACGCACATAACATAACATATAGTAAGTGCTTTAGGTGAGTCTAAACTTTTGATGGGTAGTATATATAGGAGTATATATTCTTCCTCCTTCATCAGCTGAAACGTCTCTTTCCACACATTACAAAAGTTGGTATCTGTAAAAACGTCCCATGTATGTGTATTACACCTAAATGTCATTTAAAGACTCTTCACAGAATTGGCTTCACTGTGTTTTCATACGAACTGGCGTGTAGCCCAAACACTTTCTATGACAACCACTTGAAAGACATTTATCGTTACAAGTTGTCGTCTTTGTGCCTCTGCTATCACCCTCCGTGCCATATTCACAAGGAATGAATAAACATTACACGACAGCAGCATGAACACCCTACAGTTTGGAGACTGTGTCAGTGGTAACTTAGACGTGCATACCTCGGTGAGTTCTGGCGCCACAGCAATTATGAACGGTCACATCCTGAGGGTAGAACATCTTTGTGGTGATATTCATCATTGTCATTAACTATGTAATACAGGGTGACGTCATTATCTCAGGGTTCTTAACATTATATTCTGTGCATATGTCATTATTTCGATGCTCGTGAGAATATATGTCCAATATATCGGAAATATCAATTAACATGTTTGTTTGACTATGCCGGAGTGAGTTTTGCTCCCATAAAAGAAGATATTTTATGTTGTATTCTGTTTCTTATTCTAAGGTTACTTAGACACATTCCAGACTGGTAGGGTATTTGTTTAGTTTGTTTTTGTGTTTGTGAGACAAATCAAATACCCTTTCCCAAGACATGTGATCATTAGCAATGTTTACAAGTTATATGAGCGTTTCGACGTCCTTCACCTTATTGTAAAAAGTTAACGTTTCCACCAGACAACCTCCTGTGACAATCTCTGAATATAGTCATGCGCAGTCATGGATGATGGATGTCCCTGAATACAACATCGTCGTTAGCAATGATTGTGAGACGTGTCGACACTGGACGCTCTTGACCTAAATCCCCGATCTGAATACACACTGACCATTATTGGTGGTTGTTAAAAATGCGTACGTATACCAATGTAGCTCGTGTTACAGGTCTTCAGCAACCCACGCTTGTCGTAAGAGCCGAGGCTCACTGACTTGGTTGACACCATCATGTCATCACATCCCAATTGTATAGATCGATGCACATGGGGTTGGTCACCGGATTGTCTGGTCCAGACGTGATTATTTACAGGCAGCTGTCATGTAGGTGGAATATTGCTGACTGTGATGTAATATAACATAGGCAAAAACAACCCCCAAATGCGTAGATCGATGTCCATGCTGTTGATCACGGAATTGCCAAGACAAGACTCGATTATTTACATACCGCCTCCATATTGTTGCAATAATGATGAGTGCGGTTTCAAACAGCCAACAAATCAAACAATATTGCGTCATACGGTGCTTTGAAGTTGGTTTAATCTTCATTCAATATCCGACTTGTTTGAAGCCGTGTAAGATCCGGCCTAGAAATGGTTTTCAGTAACCCATGCTTGTCGTAAGAGGCGACCAACGGGATCGGTTGGTGGTTGACACATGTCATCGGATCACTATTGCGTAGACTGATGCTTATGCTGTTGATCACTGGATTGTCTGATCCAGACCCGATTATTTACAGACCGCCGCCACATAGCTAGAATATTGCTGAGTGCGGCGTAAAACAACCAACCAATCTACTTGTATCAATGATTCTGTTTGATCAGTAAAATGGCATTATCTACTTCATATAAAGATTGGAAAATGCGTTGTTTTCATTGCCTCTGAATTTGTGTTGATTGGTTTGAATTCGTACGGATGGGCACGTCGTTCAAGGTGCCTCCAGTCGATGTGAAGAGTTGCGTGTCTAAGGAGTGGTAGGAAGTGGGAATTGTAAGTTCATATCTTCCATTGGTCCTGGGGACGTTTTTTGGTTTGTTACCACCAATTTTTCCCCTTTGGACACAAGGTCTAAATCAAACTTTATGTTCATAGACAGTTGAATCTAACTTAAAATACTTTTCAAAGCGACGTTACCCAACTCACTCACTAAATGTTATTTTGCTCAAAAGCGAAGGTAAGACATTTCCACAAGCTATATATTTCACGTGCTAATATTGACTTATGTAAACTGCTTATAATGAAAGCAGTAAATAGTAACAAATTACTGAAAATAATTTACAATACAAAACCACACTCGAAACAAACTAAAACTGCCTAACCTTCCGAATGTTAATAAAGGTCGTATATTACATTGAGGACGTTTCACATTTTATTGTTCCTGAGCGCCATGTCGTCTACATTAAAATCGAAGGAATTTATTTTGTGTGAGAGCTGTAATTTGTCTAAACAGAAATTCCCGAATCAGATTGCAAAGAAAAGACGGCAGATCGTGTCAGAATAATTACATCTGATTCCCACAAGAACACCACGATCATGCAGATTTGATTGGCTTGTCAAAGTACGACTTTGTCTTACATTTTAAGAGTTATCCCCATAACACCAAACGAATCTCATGATGTAATTTCTCAATGACCTCCTTTTGGGGTGTCATCGAGTTATCCGGTATCAGCAAAGTAGAAGCTCATAGTCGCGTGAGATTGGGATTCGTTTGATGTAAGGGGGATAACTCTTACAAAATAAGCGGCCGTAAAATCTAAATACGCGTCTCGTTTCGACACAATGCAATAAGATCTCGCACACCACTGACTGACTGAGTTTGGTTTTACGCCGCTTGTANCAATATTCCAGCAACATCACGGCGGGGAACACCAGAATGGGCTTCACTCATTGTACCAATGTGGGGATTCGAACCCGAGTCTTCGGCGTGACGAGTCAACGCTGTAACCACTAGGCTACCCCACCGCCCCCACACCACTGACAGGATTGTTTCTTTCGTTTAACGAACCAATATTCCAGCATTGTGACAGGCTTCAGTAAATAATCGAGCCTGGACCAGACAATCCAGTGATCAACAGCATGAGCAATAGGAATACAAAGACATGCATCAGCCAAGTCGTCGAGCCAGGCCAACCGCTACCCTTAATCGCCTCTTACGACAAGCTTTGGTTACTGATGAACAATTCTCACCTGCATCCTTACTGGTACTGGCACGAATCTATAATGGAACCAGTTTCATTAACATATTATATTAGACAAAGGTCATGAGTGAGTGAGTGAATATGGTTTTACGCCGCCGCTTTTAGCAATATTCCAGCAATATCACGGCGGGGGACACCAGAAATGGGCTACACACTTTGTACCCATGTGGGGAATCGAACCCGGGTCTTCGGCGTGACGAGCGAACGCTTTAACCACTAGGCTACCCCACCGCCCCACAAAGGTCATGAAACTGTCCAAACCGTTGCTGTATCTGTATTACCAGGTAACAAGGAATGCCTTATCTCTATCTTCGTGCTGTATATAGTGCGTCTCTATCTGTCAGCTACAGTGAATTCATGTAACATCACTAATCCACGGGGTAAAATATCCCCAATGGAACCCCAGAACATTATTTATGGAAACATCTGTGAAAAAATGTAAGATGGTTTCCATGAAGCATCTACTGAAAGGTTCGATCAACGGACGCCCAATCCTCGTCTGAGACGCCGCAATTCGCCGTGAAGTGTTGCGTCTCTGGGGAAAGCCGGAAACCAATCATGTGAGTTCGAATCCCGCCCTGATAATATTTTTAGATATATAAGTGCACTACTGTTCATTTCGGTGTTAAACTTAATTCACTCCCTTAACCACAAAAACACATTTCCAGACATTTTTGGGTTCAGTCGAGATAATGAAATATTCATACATTTTGTGGAAACCACGCCTCTCAGGATACCAGATATGTCAACCCTTTGATCTGGTATCTGAAGCTGACATCAAATAATAATGTCCTACGAAGGTACGTACATCATAGTCGATCAAAGTGGAGCTCCATGTTGCATATAACAGAGCGTTCTTCATTGTCATTTAATATGTATGAAACACTAGGTTTTTGTTCTTGAAATAGGGGCGGTGGGGTAGCCTAGTGGTTAAAGCGTTCGCTCGTCACGCCGAATGCCCGGGTTCGATTCCACCTGGTGTCCCCTGCAGTGACATTGCTGGAATGTTACTAAATGAGGCGTAAACCTAAACTCACTCACTCACTCCTACTTGAATACGTCGCAAGTACCCGGAAACAACATCTAAAACTCCTGTACAGAACACAAAAGATAACTAGTTACACCAGCCATGACTATTAATAAAGAAATTGAAAGAAAACCCGATTCTTTCATATTATTGTTGTAAACGCGTTGGGACATATTAACTGTGGTAATATGAAACTGTGGTAATATGAAACTGGTAAAATGAGAGGATAGGTTATTTTCCTTGGAGTAGAATATGTACATTTCACTCAGTAGTTATTCAATATAGAGCCGCGCGAAATAACAAGGCGTTCAAACGTGGTTCTTGTTGTCACCTTGCATTGACGGGACAGAACAAGGACTGGTCACTGGAATCAGTATGTTGTGTCTGAGAGGGGTAGATACTCTCCTGGCACCAGAAAGCAAGGACTGGCCGGTTTGAATCGATACTTATGTAAAAATATTTGGTATTTCAGTGTCCTGAAAAATATCAAATATATGTTTATCATCAATATATGAGCGGCAAATCGTGAATCAAGCTGTCAAAATTATATCTGACCCAACTCACTACGTACATTCGGAATACAAACTCCTCCCTTCAGGCCGCCGCTACAAAATTCCAATTGTGAAAACTAACAGAGCTCGTCCATCCTTTATTTCAAGTACCATATCTCTTTTTAAACAAATGTGAAGATGCTTAATTTCATGAATTTATGTAAATATGTTACCTATTTGCATCTCTTTGATCTGTCAGTAGCACTGTTGATATAACACAAATTCTTGAAAAGGCAATAAAGTATTATTGTATTCTATTCTATTCGAAAACAAGGACTGTTCARGAAATATTTTATAATTGGTTATCCACGTTACACTGACAAAACAAAATACCTGGAAAAGGTTTAGCACCCTTAAATATGTTGTGTGCTGATACGTAATATGATGATAATGTTCATTTAAGAAATTATTGCACGTGTACTTGGTGGAAAATGTCTCCTAAACACACCATCTGGAGCATGTCCTGAAGCATG
>VKKT01003253.1:55669-70493 GCA_008038995.1 Haliotis laevigata | reverse complement strand
TATTGCTGGAATATTGCTAAAAGCGGCGTAAAACTAAACTCAGTCAGTCAGTCAGTCTAACCACAAGGATACCCCATCATTGACATTCCCGCCCTGATTTCTAAAATATTTGGAAACAAATATCATGAAACCATTTTGAAGACCCTGGTTCGATGCTTGTGGTCCTGGGCCTAAATTTTCGAAGCTCTCTTAGCGCTAAGATAGTCGTAAGTTAATGTTAATGCATGGCACTTACGACTATCTTAGCGCTAAGAGAGTTTCGAAAATCTAGGCCCAGATTTATTACTTTAAGTCCTTACAAACTCACCCACACGTTCACGCATATGACGTCAACTGGCCATACAAGTGGACGGCCCAAAACGGCCCAGCTTCTATCCATCGCTGACTTTGTACGGCTACTGGTTCATTTCTTGATCAAATAGGCGTTGTGTCATTTATACATTTGTCAACATCGGCGACAGATAAATTGAAGTGACCTTCACCGACCACACTGACTAATATTTGCCCACTGGGATTACAGTAGGTTTCGTCCAGACGGTACGTGCATTTCACACTCAGATGTCGTAAGTTCTAAAGCTTCTTTGCGGCCTAGTGTGGCTGCACGATATTGATCAACCGGAGGTCAAACTTTCATCAGAGTCAGAGACTACAAGATGATGTGGCTTGTGTGGACAATACACACGTCCGAAATATACTACCCATCAAAAGTTTAGACTCACTAGTGTAAATATAGCCCTTTATTCCAGTCAACCGTTCTAAACTAGATTTTGCAAAATATTCCATATTGTTTAAAGGTATTGTTTACACATGAACTGATGTATTTTAAAACATATTCGTAAGGTTGAAAAGATTATTGTCATGAGTTCAGTAAATGATGAAATTCAGTGAAATTCGGCGAATTCTTCACAAAACTGTACAGCACGACGCAGCTGTTCACATGCACGATATTTGCAGGATGCTTTTCAGCAATTTGATGAATGATCCTCGTGCAATTCATCTGCATAACGTTTGCAGTTGCAATTGGTTCCCCCAAGTTAGTGGAGAAATCCATTCGATGTAACCATATCATATACATAACATATAGCGAGTGCTTTCAGCGAGTCGAAACTTTTAAATAAGTAGTATATTTGGATCATTCTTGTGAACGGGTTCAATGAACAGTATTAAAGTGTGAAATAATTTTGTATATTTAATATATGGAACTGATGGGTATAACCCATTGTAAATGACCGATGTTATCAAACATGATGTGAGTAGTTTAGTTTTAGGCAGCTTTTAGCAATATTCCAACGAAATCACGTCGAGGGAAACCAGAAATGAGGTTCACACAGTGTACCCGTGTCTGAACAGGGAATCCGTGTCTGAGTAGGGTGTACATGTCTGAATAGGGTGTCCTTGTCTGAGTAGGGTATCCGTGTCTGTATATGGTATCCGTTTCTCAGTAGGGTATCCGTGCCTGAAGAGGGTTTCCGTATCTGAATAAGATATCCGCGTATCAGTAGGGCATCCGTATCTCAGTAGGGTATCCGTGTCTGAGTAGTGTATCCGTGTCTGAGTAGTGTATCCGTGTCTGAGTAGGGTGTCCGTGTCTGAGTAGGGTGTCCGTGTCTGAGTAGGGTGTCCGTGTCTGAGTAGGGTGTCCATGTCTGAGAAGGGTACCGTGTCTGAGTAGGGTATCCGTGTCTGAGCAGTGTATCCGTGACTGAGTAGGGTACCGTGTTTGAGTAGGATATACGTGTCTGTATAGGGTATCGGTGTCTGAGTAGAGTATCGGTGTTTGAGTAGGGTATCCCTGTCTGAGTAGGATGTCCCTGTCTGAGAAAGGTATCCGTGTCTCAGTAGGGTATCCGTGTCTAAGTAGGGTATCCGTGTATGAGTAGGGTATTCATGTATGAGTAGGGTGTTCGTGTCTGAGTAGGGTGTTCGTGTCTGAGTAGAGTGTTCGTGTCTGAGTAGGGTGTCCCTGTCTGCTTAGGGTATCCGTGTCTGAGTAGGGTATCCGTGTCTGAGTAGGGTATCCGTGTCTGCATAGGGTATCCATGGCACTCACATGCACACTCAGGGATACGCACACAGACAGACACATGCAAGCGGAAACAGACACGCACAGGCACACATGACAGAAACATACATAGACACTGATGCGTAAAAAAACATACACGCTCACACACAGAGACACACTCACATACCATGAATACAATAACTCGGAGCGTGACCCATCAATATCAGCAAAACATGAAATCTAAAACACCGTATGTCCTTACGGTGTGTGCATGACGACAATATTTGACCTACTGCTGCGACCTCTGTCAGTTGTTTCAACAACGACAAATATTGAAAGAGATCAGTCACAAGGAAAGGTTCTGATGGGAACATGCATACGTTGTGAATCGATTGATGGTCAGATGAGAAAATTGTTTAGTAAACATACTCTTCAAAAAAGAAACGCATACACCATTTCAGAAGAATATATTGCGTTAGTTAAAGGGTAATAGTTTCATGTAATAACAATATGACAAAGACAAAGAGTTCGCCAACACAACAGCAGCCTTTATTGTTGTGTTTCTGTTTACCTGTGTCCAAAAGATGGCGTCAAGGTCAGTTCTTTGTATGTCCACGATTGGCAGCAATTCCTGGCACATACTGGATAAATCGACGAAGACGCTCTTGCGGAAATTCTTCACCATTCTTACTGCAATGCGATAGCCACGTGTGGAAGTGTCTGAGGCGCCCTTTGACGTTGACGTACACGTCGATCGAGTTCATCCCATAGGTGTTCTATCGGGTTTAGATCTGGTGATTGGGAAGGCCGTGGCAAAACACTGACGTTAGAATTGGCAAGGTAGCGGACAGTGACGCGTGCTGTATGTGAAGTAGCGTTGTCATGGTGGAACAACTCCCTCTGACGTCCATAATCGGAAGCATGTGACGTGCAAAGACTTCATTGATGTACCGATTTGCTGTAAAATTCCCCTGAACCACCACTAAATCAGATCTTTGTTTGCTGGATATCGTACCCCACACCATGACACTTTCTCCACCGATTCTATCGATGTCGAATGCAATTAGGGGCAAAACGTTCATTTCTCTGACGGTAAACACACTGACTTTCATCTCGCCAGTGAAGAAGTCTTCGTGATTCATCACTGAACCAGACTCGCCTCCAGTTTCTAAGGTTCCAGTTCTTCACTCTACTCTTGTGCCGATGGAAGTCTCTCAAAACAGACGCGACAACTCTCCTTCATGGTCGAATCCCCACTTCACGCAATCGATTCCTGACAGTTTGGTCGGAAATTCTTCTCAAACCAGGGATGCGTTGTGCAACCTCCACGGCTGTGGCAAGACGATGACGCAAGTGAGTAACCCGGATGTAGCGGTCCTGGGCTTGAGTGGTAACTCTTGGACGGCAGCTTCTCGGGCGATCTTGAGAGGAATTGGTCTGCTGGAAACGATCCCAAAGGCGAGATATGGTGCTCTGATTTATGTTGAAATGTGGGGCAACTGCAGCCTGCGACTCCTCAGCTTCAAGGCGGCCTATGGCGATGTTTTGATTGGCGGCACATGATGATTTCCTCTTTTCCAGACAAAACGAATGACAAAATTAAAATCAACATTTGCCTTTTTATAATGATAGATACCGCATGATTTTCCGCTTACTTGCACGTGCAGTTTGCTTTGTATGTTTTCTTGGTGACGTTTTGGCGAAAACTTCTTCAAACGCTTCTAAAACAAGGGTAAAAGTTAAAATTGACGCGTTTTGGCGCTGAAGCTGTTTGCAAAGATGACGTTTCAGAAAGAAATAGTATATTTGTATCGTTCTGGCCACAGCTACATGAGTCCAATATTCTCAAAATCACCTTTGCGTTTCCATTTTTATTCGTTTCTTTTTTTTTCTTTTTTTTTTGAAGAGCTTACATAACTTAACCGACCGTCTGAGCAACATGAGGATCCATGCTGCTCTCGGAGTCGTTATCGGATAGATAGGCAATTACTGTGTACATATATAATGGTCCTAAAGCATATCCTCGTAAGTTCGGAACCCTGCCGTAATGCTCAGAAAATCAAAAGAGGTTCAAGCAATGCTTATATCACTGTAACTCGTTCAACCGGAACCTTGCCCATCCGGACGCTATATTAATAATGGTACTGATATATACAGAGAGGAATTAACAAGGTGTAAAGAGCATGCTACCGACATGAATTTCTCAACAATTTCTCTTTTAACAAGATTTTTACAAAATATTTGGCCCTTTTACACTTAACGAGAAGGCGATCAAACGCCAATTTGAAAACTGACATGGAGATTCTAGATAAAAGGTTTCTGCATCAGAAAAAAAAGATGACAAATTGGGAAGCTATATTCAATGCTGCCTTAGCGGGTATCAAGATAAACAGTACATAAAATACAAAGATAAGTTTAAACATTTTGGTGAAAAGCCAATATGTATTTTGATTCTACTTAAGACAGTGTATTTAGTGTGTTTTTATTGAAGCCTTTACACGGCTCAGTATGTTCTTTAAGCGAGGAAGTTTGACTTCAATTTGGTTTAAAGTGTATATCAGTTACATCGCAGCATGTCAGCTTGGATAGAGAAGAAAGCCAAGATGTTCCATTCGTCATCACTCGCCTCTTTCCGTAACCTGCAAGAGGATCGGCTTGTCCCGTAGCAACAGTTTGGCTGGCTGGTTGGTTTGTTTGTTGTTTAACGTCACACTCAGCAATATTCCAGCTATGTGGCGGCGGTCTGTAAATAATCCAGTCTGGACCGGACAATCCAGTGATCAATAACATGAACATTAATGTACGCAGTTGGGATACGACGACATGTGTCTTAGTAGATTTTTACCACAAGCATGAGTTGCTGAAGATCAATTCTATCCCGGATCTTCAAGGGTCAACTCAATTTGGTCACGAATGAGACCGTTTAATTGTATGTTGCAACCCAGCGGTAAGGTGACAAAAACCTGGTAATATCAGATTCATTAATGGTAAGTTCGTTCCAATCACTCTATGATTATTTTGGCTCCCAGGGGTGAGTGAGTGAGTTAAGTGTTACGCCGCACTCAGCATTATTACAGCTATATGGCGGCGGTCTGTAAATAATCCAGTCTGGACCAGACAATCCAGTGATCAACAGCATGAGCATCGATCTACGCAATTTGGAACCGATAACATGTGTCAACCAAGCCAGCGAGCCTGACCACCAGATCCCGTTAGTCGTCACTTACGACAAGCATGGGTTCCTGAAGGTTCATTCTAACCCGGACCTTCACGGGTCTTGGCTCCCAGGAGACGAAACATGGAAACGCAATCACACCTCAACGCCATTGTTCCCGACGTCAGCAAGGATGCAGTGCACGTCCGTCCATGTCTACTTGAGATTAACCAAACCATTAGCATTTCACATTTAGTCAGAAACAAAACTATTAGTGATATAGTAATAACTTCAACCAGGATATATAATTCCTCGAAGCAGGCAGGCTTTTCTTCACTTACGATTTCTATTACGTAGGTGACGTAGATGTAACTCTTGATTCGTTTTTTAAAATTATATTTTCAACATATAATTCATTTTGATGTTATATTTCTTGTTTGCAGGGGGTAAGATATGGCCTTGGTTTGAACAGTTTCCTGTTCTTCAATTATTTTTTAAATATTTTGTTAAAATTTGTCTCCAAAATGTAAAATAAATCAAACCATTCATACTAATTTTGCTAAAACCATAACAAACAAGAAAGGGCTTAAAAGTATTTAATACAGGGGTCATTGTGTGTCATTGACCTTACTTTGTCGGTTTTTCGGCGACTCTTTCAGCCTCGTAACGTTTAGATAACGCTTGTACCTTTTGGAGTAAATCCAGTTTTGAAGTGTACACTTCCTTTTGAACAAGGATGTTACTTACCACTCAGTATAGTATATGAAAGGCGGTCGCTATACAACATGTAAATAGCTTCCTATCATGTATATTTCATTTGCCCAGCCACGTAATTGAAATATCCAACATATATTCTAAATATTTCTAGTAACGTTTCGACACAATATCAATAACAACAGACAGATCTCAGGAGAAATTGATCACGATGGCGATTTCACAATAGCTACTCTGCAATACTGAAATTTGTTTGAGCGAAATTTGAGGAACTATATTTATAGGCAACTTGATCCTAATTAAATTTCGAACTATTCACAAAGAAGGCATACAAAAGCAGGTAACAATACCACTAGACAAATGTCATGTATGACGCAGATGATGGTGGAGGACATTATCCCCAGGGTTATTACAAACGTGAACTTCTGCTGAGCTTGATCCAATCACCATTTAAGATGAAAGATGAAAGACAAACGTTTATATGCATTCTGAGATATCTGATAACATTGCCCCACGCAGATGGCTGTAATCGTTTGCTAGAGACAATTTCGGAGCAGGGTATGTCGTTTCAGGACCAGATATATCTCCAACCTACACAATAATGGGTTCATTGTACAACTCAGTAATACACAATCGGTCATTTCAATATGTTCAGGTGTAATTACTGTGCATGTTTTCATTGGTGGCAATACATATCTTGTGTCAAAGACGACGTACGAGATCTGGAAACTTAATTCCAAAAGATGTACAGTATTCTGTGGAATCCTAGAGGGGACATTGTCGCAAAAACAAGCAAAATATGTCAAAATTACCCAAAGTGTGACAAAGCGACAATGTGACAGCGGTTCAATGTCCTTCTAGGATTCCACGAGATTCTGGGAATACACAATGCCATTTAGAAAGTGATCAAATGTAACATATGTTAGATTTGGGATTACTCTTTTTGGTAAAGTACAGATTCTAGTACTTCTGTTGGATTGAGTCCGGGATTCGAACCCACACCCTCAGAGTCAGGCACCTAACCGGCAGCACACAAAGTCAGCTGAGCGGCTTAGGCGCCTGACCAAAATCTGTACTTTACTAAGAAAGTGAAATCCCAAATATAACATATGTTACATAATTGTATGGCAGTCCAAATTTACGTACCATAATTAGTCAGAATAATTTCAATTTAAAATTAACTGAGACTGTTGTGCCTTCAAACGGGGTTGGAGTAGGATTATACTTCTGATGAGGATGTACCTAAGTCCCAATTACTTCAAAGCAGTTTTTATCTTACATTTGGCCTTATAAACTGTGTGGCTGAACACTCTGATAATCGCCAGTAGCCAAAGGGATGGTGTCAAACCGGCTGGGATCCATACAGTTAGAAAAGTACTGGACTTATCCCAAGAAAGTATCCCATGATCAAGGTTAGGTGGCTTATGCTGTTGGTTGTATGCCATTTAGAAACATATTGTATTTTTACTAATATTCATATTTTAATGCTTACCACTATTTTTAAATTGTTGTCTGTGATATTCTAGTTCTTTTTCTGTCCTTTGTAGACAGGTTTTATCTCCAAATATATGTTAATATCTTATTTTAGTCCCGATATGGTAGAATGCATTATCTGTTTTTGTTACGGTATCCCTGAAATATTGCCAGTGTGAGTACATATCACTCGCCCTCTCTGGTAGTCCAAACATCTCTACTGGAGCCAGGACCTATCATGCACTCATCTACAAATCGGAAGTGATATAGACACAGAAAGATAGTTTTTGTAGGGTGAGTAGGTTTGGTTAAACGATACTTGTATTTCAGTTATATACATCGGCAGATCAACTTAATGTTGAGAAGTGCCGAGGGTCGTTTACGTGCTTTTACCGTTATGGAATTCGAAAGTGGGTTCGTGAGCATGTTTTTATGGTGCTTTTAGCAATATTCCAGTTATATCACCTCGCTGGATACCAGAAAAGGGCTTCACGCATTGTACCCATGTGGATATCGAACCCGGGTCTTCGGTGTGACGAGCGGATGCTTTAACCACAAGGCTACCCCACCGCCCCACCATTATATAGAAATCAACATTATCATACTTTACCACTGTTTCTTACGACACTCACAAAATACTTATGTTAATAAATGCTTTTGTATAGCTTCAAAGTACAATAATTCGATTGACACTGCTGAGCTCAAAGATATCATTACGGCACTGGCCTATATCAAACAAAAAGGGATGATCCCAACAAGTTCATAACTTTTCCGATTCATTGTCTTGCCTTCAGGCACATCAGAATGTCACTTACCATCACCAGTGGTCTCTCAGTAGTGACGGTTGGTTACAAGAGAGTCTCTCAGTGGTGACGGTCGGTTACACCAGTGTCTCTAGGTAGTGAAGGGTGGTTACAAGAGAGTCTCACAGTAAGAGGGGCTGGTCACACCAGTGTCTCTCAGTAGTGACTTTTGGTTACACCGGTGTCTCTCAGTAGTGAGGGCTGGTTACAAGACGGTCTCTCAGTAGTGAGGGCTGATTACAAGAGAGTCTCTCAGTAGTGACGGTTGGTTACAAGACGGTCTCTCAGTAGTGAGGGCTGGTTACACCAGTGTATCTCAGTAGTGACGGTTGGTTACACCGTTGTCTCTCAGTAGTGAGGGCTCGTTACATCACTGTCTCTCAGTAGTGACGGCTGGTTACATCAGTGTCTCTCAGTAGTGCCGGTTGGTTGCAAGACGGTCTCTCAGTAGTGACGGTTGGTTACACCAGTGTCTCTCAGTAGTGACGGTTGGTTACAAGAGAGTATCTCAGCAGTGACGGTTGGTTGCACCAGTATCTTTCAGTAGTGACGGTTGGTTACAAGAGAGTCTCTCAGTAGTGAGGGCTAGTTACACCAGTGTCCCTCAGTAGTGACGGTTGGTTACAAGGGAGTATCTCAGCAGTGACGGTTGGTTACACCAGTATCTCTCAGTAGTGACGGTTGGTTACAAGAGAGTCTCTGAGAAGTGATGCTTGGTTACACCGGTGTCTCTCAGTAGTGACAGTTGGTTACAAGACGGTCTCTCAGTAGTGAGGGTTGGTTACACCAGTGTCTCTCAGTAGTGAGGGCTGGTTACAAAAGAGTCTCTCAGTAGTGATGGTTGGTTACACCAGTGCCTCTCAGTAGTGATGGTTGATTACAAGACGGTCTCTCAGTAGTGAGGGCTGGTTACATCAGTTTCTCTCAGTAGTGATTGTTGGTTACAAGACGGTCTCTCAGTAGTGATAGTTGGTTACACCGGTGTCTCTCAGTAGTGAGGGCTGGTTACAAGACAGTCTCCAAGTAGTGAGGGCGTGTTACAAGAGAGTCTCTCAGTAGTGACGGCTGGTTACACCGGTGTCTCTCAGTAGTGATGGTTGGTTACACCGGTGTCTCTCAGTAGTGAGGGTGGTTACACCGGTGTCTCTCAGTAGTGACGGCTGGTTACAAGACGGTCTCTCAGTAGTGAGGGCTGGTTACACCAGTGTCTCTCAGTAGTGACGGCTGGTTACGAGACAGTCTCCAAGTAGTGAGGGCTGGTTACAAGACAGTCTCTCAGTAGTGAGGGCTTGTTACAAGAGATTCTCTCAGTAGTGACGGTTGGTTACAAGAGAGTCTCTCAGTAGTGACGGTTGGTTATACCGGTGTCTCTCAGTAGTGACGGTTGGTTACACCGTTGTCTCTCAGTAGTGAGGGCTGGTTACGAAAGAGTCTCTCAGTAGTGATGGTTGGTTACACCGGCGTCTCGCAGTAGTGACGGCTGGTTACAAGACGGTCTCTCAGTAGTAAGGGCTGGTTACATCAGTGTCTCTCAGTAGTGATGGTTGGTTACAAGACGGTCTCTCAGTAGTGATGGTTGGTTACACCAGTGTCTCTTAGTAGTGACGGCTGGTTACGAGACAGTCTCTCAGTAGTGAGGGCTGGTTAGAAGACGGTCTCTCAGTAGCGAGGGCTGGTTACACCAGTGTCTCTCAGTAGTGACGGCTGGTTACACCGGTGTCTCTCAGTAGTGACGGTTGGTTACAAGACGGCCTCTCAGTAGTGATGGTTGGTTACACCGGTGTCCCTCAGTAGTGATGGTTGGTTACACCGGTGTCTCTCAGTAGTGAGGGCTGGTTACAAGACGGTCTCTCAGTAGTGAGGGCTGGTTACACCGGTGTCTCTCAGTAGTGACAGTTGGTTACGAGAGAGCCTCTCAGTAGTGAGGGCTGGTTACAAGAGAGTATCTCAGTAGTGATGGCTGGTTACACCAGTGTCTCTCAGTAGTGAGGGCTGGTTACAAGAGAGTCTCTCAGTAGTGATGGTTTGTCACAAGCGAGAGTCTCTCAGTACTGCTTGCGGTTTTTGCGGCATTGGTAGTTGCTCTCTGACTGTCTGTAGGTTTTGTTGTTAACATGACTGCCTTTCAGTACTGTTTCTCGTCATTCGTGTTTCTCACATGGTCTGGCTGGAAAACAAACCAAAACATACCAACGGCGACTCAAAGATTATCTGCTCCCTGGAATGAATGGTGTAAGATCTTTTGGAGTAGATTCATTCTGAAGGACAGATAATCCGTAATTCTCTATTTTATCCAATACTCTCTCCCACGAGAGATTTCGCTTGTGTGAGATCAAACGGTATATACAGACGGGATATAGCTTTCATTATCACCCACTAGTCGATTGACACTTTGGCGAGGGGAACTTGATTAAATGCCAAGCCTAAACATCCACGGCACACAACAGCTGATGGCGGCACTGTCAACTTCAAATGCTGTATATGCAGTCAGTCTGGTTACAGATATCTGTCCAGTTGACTCGGGTCTGCGTCTGATCAGTTGAGTACTGTTTTCTACACGCAGCTAATCTGGTTACATACACATGTGTGGCTAACTCTGAACCTCTGCAGGTTAAACTAATAAATCATATTGGATGCCGGGTTCAATCTTCTTTCCCAGTGGGTGACTGGTGAGTCGTCTTTCTGTGCGTAATGTGTCTATATCTGATCTGATGATTAAAAACCAGGGCTTCAAGATTCAGATATTATTTATATAAGCTCTCCTCTTGCCATATGAATCATGAGTCGGGATCGTGTGATGACAGGTAACTAAATAAGTCCTTGTGCGCAGGACATCGACCTTAGGAAATCCCATGAAATATGTTTGTTATCAAATAAATATGCTAATTTTACTCAATATTTAGACGTGAATTATATTTACATGAAAATTTGTCAAACTTTTCAAAGATCGACTCATGAAATGAATTATTACAACGTGATGACTGACGTCTGAAGTCTGTGATGGGAAAATATGGGAACACTGAATTTTGAGATTGAATTCGCCTTGAACCGGAAAAAGGGAACAGTTTTGAAATTTCAACTTAATTCAAAATATTGATCATTTAAGCGAGAGCACATCTGCACGTTTGTACACACATGTGTGTGTACTGTCGAAGCAAAGTGAGAAATTGCGAAAATAAAGAGAAGGTTTGCTTAGGTTTAGGGCATCAACATTTTTACAGGTGTGCATCTTTGCACGAGGTTGGAAGGGGCACGTCAGATTCCCGTGTGAAAAAAACAACAGGAAGAGAAGTTGTTTATTCATTCTGTTTTAAACATGCTGGAAATAATAGCCAGAATAAGGAGTGTTGGAATTGGAACAGGAACGAATCCAATTCTATATGGTTGTATCCAGCTTCCTATTACATCTTAACTTCACTGGGCGGGATTCGTTATATCATCCATACTAGTTCAGTGTCACTGCTGCTATGAACATCCACAACAAGCCAATGAATAGCCTATATGTTCGTTCGTTTGTTAGGCGGTGGGGTAGCCTAGTGGTTACAGCGTTCGCTCTTCACGCCGAAGACCCGGGTTCGATTCCCCATATGGGTACAATGTGTGAGGCCCATTTCCAGTGTCCCTCGCCGTGATGTTGCTGGAACATTGCTTAAAGGGGCGTAAAACCTAACTCACTCACTCACAACGTGCCAACGTGTAGCGTATATGTTCGTTCGTTCGTTCGTCCGTTCTTTCGTTCGTTAGGCGGTGGGTTAGCCTAGTGGTCAAAGCGTTCGCTCTTCACGCCGAAGACCTGGGTTCGACTCCCCACATGGGTACAATGTGTGAAGCCCATTTCTGGTGTCCCCGGCGTGATATTGCTGGAATATTGCTAAAATATGCGTAAACCAAACTCTCTCATTCATTCATTCATTCATTCTTTAGCTCGTTCGTTATCACCGCACTAACTAATTTTCCATCTACATGACGGTGGCCTTCAATAATCGAGGCTGGACAAAACAATCCGGTGATCGATATTGTGAGCAGCGTCCATGACGTCGGGTTTCGACGACACGCAGTCACCAAATATGGCCAATACTGGCTGCGTGCGACCTATTCTTGCCGCAATTCCTCGGTTCTGATCCCACAATGAGAGAGAAAGATGAACTTAGCTAAACGTATGAAATAGACCATGTATGTAATTGCTGAAACTAAATATGTTGCTCAAAAATGGACACAGTACGCAGTAGCGTAATTCTGTTTCAACGAGTCCTATAAAACAAAATGGCCAGCATCTGTTGTTCGCTGGAATACGCAACTTTCTACCGTCATTGAATCTTTAGAGAATGATTGAAACATCCAAATCTAGTTAAAGCTATTCTGTATACCACGTGCTGTAAGCGATGATAAATATACTTCCACAACATAGCCTGTTAAAATTGTCTGATACATACTTAGCTTAGAAAACAGAGATTTCATGAAACCATAGCTGTTTATTTTCCGCGGTACACATACGGAATACCGGATACCTACCAGCCACATTGTTTAGTGTCACATCACCCTAACCCTAACCATAACCCTAAACCTTACCTTAACCCTAAGCAAACTCACTAAGTGTGCTTTCAAAGATGGCGGAAGGTATCCAGTATTCTGTATAGTCTTACCATTTTCCGCAATACATCGTTCTCTGTACCGAATTAAAACAGATTGGCGGAACTGACATCTTGATTAGCCCATGAATAGCCGTAACTAGATAACAATTATATAACTTTCAAAGCCCAGCAACTCAAATTTCATTCAGCAGACTACTTACACCGGTAACAATATTCTTGTCGTAGAAGCTCATTATCGTGTTGGTGCAATAACCTTAGTGGGTATTTTATTATCTTCATATATTATTTTACTTCAACCGAAGAACATCCCAGTTCATCCCTACTTACTAAAGTTGGTGAATGTGAACCAAGATGGAGCATTTGTTTGATGTAATTAGGTCTTAATTTAACTCATACGTAAAGGCAAACATAATTCATATAGGGGCGGTACGGTGGCCTTTGTGTTCAATGTGAAGCCCATCATTGATTGACCCCAACGAGCAGGGTCCCAATCCATGAAACATTCGTAGCGCTTCGACATTCGTAAGCATATGATAAACTATAAAGTTACGACAGGTCGTAACGTTACGAACACTTTGTGGATCGGGACCCCGATGCTCTTACTAAATACACACTAAAGTTTATAAGGCTCACTATCCGAGTTATTTATTGTGTCGTGTAGTTTGCTTTCTGCACAGAAATACACGAGTGAGTCAGTATTGATAACACTGTTTTGTGGCATTCCTGTGAGGATATGTGTTTGTTAATTATGTCATAACAGTTACCTTTTAGTTGTAATGGGCCAAAAAAGTTTAAAACGCTGGGTGTGGATTTGAACTCACGCCTTGAACTTGGGCTGTGTATTTTCACCTGTTGAGAGTGAGCTTGGGAGTTACCTGCCCTTTGTTTCACCGACGTCAACAATCTTCAATCAGCACATCTGTTTTTACTATATCAAAGCTTTGGTGAATTAATATCTTAGATTTGTGACCCAATATTTTAGATTTGTGGCTCAATTGTATTTTAATGGAATTATGTACTGCCATTCATTGTAACCTTGTATATTCAATATATAATTAAATATTATAGACTTGTCTGTGTTTTATTGTGCTGGTTTAAAGGGAACTCACAAGACTTTTAATCACGGTAATTTCTAATCCGTAAAAAGAAAAAGTTAAGAATTGTTACTGACATTCCTTAACTTCCTGGTGGCGTTTGGCATAAGGAATTAAAAAAACAAAAACAAAAAACAATGAACGGTGGGCTGAATGTGGTATCCATGTTCATCTTCGGCGTTGTACCTGCGCAAGCGGGATTATCTCAGTGGGCTAGCGTATTAAGCCTACATTAATCCAGGCTAGCACAAAGCAGTCATACTTGACTATATATGTGAAATAATATTGAACGTGTCATTAAACTCCATCTCACCTCACCTTACCTTACCTAAATTCACCTCACCTCACCACGCCACATCACACCACACCTCACTCTTACCACTCCACACACTACACCTCACCTCACCTCACCTCACTCTTACCTCACTCCCGCAGGGAGTAGAACCTGTTTCTTTGGTATGATGAACCCACATTTCAACCATTGAACTATCCATTCAAACTTGTAAATACGAATAGACGAATACGATAAAACAACAACTCTAAACTAAACCAACCTGAGCAGTTGACGCAGGGTTAAAACATTTGTACAATGCATATTCATTTCCCTCAATATGTGGATTTCACAGAAAGCGTCGGTCGTTTTAGATTCTCTGCTTGACAAGCATGCACGGACTTCCTGGACGAATTGAAAACACCGAACTCTGGAACGTTTTGTTAAAGCTGACTGATTTATTACTGTTTTCGTAACCAGAAGCCCGACTGCTCTACAAAAAGATAACATTTATTGCTCAGAACGTAATTCACCGATTCATACATCTACTAGTATTCCAAAATAAATCCATCATTCCTTTGAGGCCCGGTGCAGTGACATCCCTTATCAATCAACTTTCGTCTGTGCGTGTACACATGTTGTCGTGACGTCATTGATTTATGTGCCGAGTGTGAAAGGTCGCTGCGGTATGTCATGCTTCATAGCCTCGGTATAAGTAAGA
>VKKT01003251.1:70020-90218 GCA_008038995.1 Haliotis laevigata | reverse complement strand
AAGTTTCTGAAATAATTACACAACACGGATCTTCTCCAACATGTTTCACTTTTATCTTCAGGATATATATATATATATACACAATGTATATTGTTGCCATAGGTCAGAGAACGAAGAGAGAATAGCTTCTCCATGTTTAAGTTCTGAAATGTTTCTGTTCACGTTTCATTATCATTAAACATTACAATTAGTAAATGGAAATGTCTTGTCAAAGATTTGCTGATATGTTTTTCACGTTTCACACAAATGACATACATACAGTAAATCAGCTGAATTAATTCTAAATACTTAACTTATAAAAACATTACTTTGATTGAAACTACATATGGAAAGCATTGTTTACCTCGATATCATTATTATGGAAAGAACATCTTGCTGAATGGCAAACAGACGAGGCTGGTAGCACCTCAGGAAAGTGTGAATAGGGCGTGGTAGAATCACTCTTCCTGTGACGTTACCAGGCCGTCCACCAGAGACAGTTGTTTCTTTAATAAAGACAAGTTAGTCGCTTCATTTACTCACTCACCCGATCGTTAATACAGACGTAATGAACCGAAATCCCAAATAAAAAGAATTTGGCAATTTGCACCAGTTTCACCATGTTGTTAATTGCTGACAGTCGACGGCCGAGGGTTGTTTTCTGGGGACGTCCCGACTGCCGCGCTGGAAGCTACATTTGACGATTGAAACGTGATACTATTGTGTGGACTAAACTTTCTTTAATGGACAGGCATGAGGAAAACATTTCGGAAGTATAACCTGTCATTTGAAGAAGGGGTGTGTTTATCACTCGGGATACTAACAGAAACTTGTCAACATTGATTAATAATTCAGAAAAACGCATTACGACAAAAAGCCTTAGTAGTACCGTCTTTTTCAAATATCTTCAATAACAAATTAACATCCTTGGCTGTACAACATTTAACATGACATCTTATCAAGCTAAAAAATTATAAAAATGTATTATTGAGACAATGACAGTTGGCGCCACTATGTATGACTCCCATAGGCAACATATCCATGCTTAGAGGTATATCCGACGTAGTATAACGTCCGAGGTGCCATATTTGGTTCTTGAAATTGATTATCTTTTAATTTTACCATGTCTGTGAATACATGACACGTCTTAATAGATAACGAGTTCTTCTTATTCTTTATACGACGTTTCAAAGCTAATTCTCGCTCCTTCAGGTGAATTCACCTCATTTACCTAATGAAGTAGCAAGAAGTAACTCTGAAACGTCGTACAAATAATGAAAAGAAGTTGTTTTCCATAAAACGCGTCATTAATCATGTTCGTCCAACTTCTAAATGCCTTTCAAGAACCTTTTGTTCATGTCTGTCTTCAGTTTTATTAAATATTAAATATTTAACTCCTCCATAACGATTTTATTTTGGTACAAATGGGTTAGAATAAACATATAATGCGTTGCTAAGTGTACCTCTTTGTACATTTTAACATGTATACACTATTATCCTACTAGTCTTACTTATATGCAAACATGTCATACACACGTTGTTCCTGCATGAAAGGACTGGTATCTGCATGTGGTCTTATTGCCTGCCTTGATAATATTTAAATATGTCAACTAGAAGGTATTTCCACCTGAAAATATATTCTTGATTAACTTAACATGTAACGCTGGGGTTTTGTCATCGTACAATAAGGGCATCACGATTACCCCACCATGTACACTAACGTCATCGGCAACGTACAATACATCAGTGAGGATTGATTAATTAAACATGTAAAGCTTAGGTTTTTCAACTTACAGCAAATGTATTTTGATTAGCTAAACATACTTATGGTTTAAATTACACGTGTTCTGATCAACCAAAGATGTACGCTGTGTTTTTTTTTGTTTCGCTGCCACTAACGTTGAGGAAGGTGGAATGCTTATATAAACAGTATATCTGTTATATACCACCAAGTTAAATGTTGGAAGAACTATCGCAGATACCTCTAGTGTTGACACCTTCTGTTCACAATCACTCATATGGTGCTGAATCCCGTCATGGCATAAGGAGTCTTTCCAGGAACGGTAACTGCTGGTACCATCTGGAAGTCAGTTTCTTCAGCGAGCACCGACTGCTCAAGAAAGTATTATCTAATATAATTTAATTACCCTGTTGCCTGGGTGGAAATGACACGCGTCTTGGTTATCTATATAGAAGAAGAAGAAGAAGAAGAAGAAGAAGAAGAAGAAGAAGAAGAGAAAGAATAATAATAAGAAGAAGACGACTGTTTTATTAGCTTATCATATATTGCATAGTACAGGGTAACATACATAATACAAGCAATAATATGCAATATCCGGCCATAAGGCCTACGAGACAAGAGTGTCTCCCATAAAAGCATTGAAATATAGATAGTGATTTGAAATCATACATATCACAAAATGCTAAGATCATATCCCAAAAGATTCACACCTCTAAAAAGGAGAGTTAATTAGTCTTGTGAAATGCCTACGTTGAAACATAGTGGAAACAGTAGTAGCTAGAGGCTTACATAAATACGCTCATTGCATTAAGTAAATGGCTTGATCACTTGGGGATAAGATAGGAAACTGAAAATACATACTGGAGGCTAGTTTCCATAACTCATGCCTAATATCAGAATAAAAACTTACTGCAAGTTGTAAGGAAATGAATTTCATCTTCTACCGAGTTACCATTTCAATTCAGACATATTCGTTCATGTAATGGGATAGGCGGACGACAAAAACGGCCGAATTCAATTTCTAATGGCAAAGTACCACATCTCAACTTGCTCAAGGTGCTTCTATGTCGTCTGTTGAGTACATTACGGACACAGGGTTCAACTGTTGTACATTATATTTGTTTACTTCCAGTAACAAAGTGGATGACGGGGTAGCCTGGAGGTTAGTCAGACTCAATTGCAAGTCCAGGTTCGATTCCCTTATGGGCACAGTGTGTGAAACCCATTTTTGGTGTCCCCCGTCGTGATATTGCTTTGGTGCTGCTATAATGAACGTGAACCAATCTATCCCACTCAAATAATCTCACACACACACACACACACACATATATATATATATATATAAAGAAAGTTATATATGAGAATACCGAGCGTAAAGTAGTACATATATAAAAAGAAGTTTCTGAAATAACATAATCATAACATAATCTGTAATCACTATATATATGCGTGTTTCATCAAATAGGTCTCGAGAGACTTTTAAAGTGCTATTTCTTCAAACTTTCATGTTTTCTAGTTTTCTTATTTTCAGATTCATATAATGGACTAATTAGTTTGCTGGATTATTTCTACAATAAAACCCAAACAATTCCGATAGGTTGTAGGGCAAGATGGATATTGTGTAACCGTCAGACTTTCTCATTGGTGAATCAAGTTGTTTGATTGACAGGAGGGGATAGGTCAGCTGTTTTTACATATACATATTTTGAATTTTTGTCCAAACATTCATTTGCATACTTATTTTCTAGAGTGTTTAATCAAAGTATACTGCTAGAATATGGACAAATGTTTGCGTATTCATTTGCGCTAAACACGTCTTGACCAGTCGTGTGGAGGTGTTGTGTAGAGAGACCCCGGTACTGATACGAGTATTAAAACGCCCTATCATCATCGTATCATTTTATTTATATAGACAATTACCATACAGCTAGAGAGTAGTGAGAACTATTAACACTAGCACCGAGCGCCTAGTCTCGACAGTCAACACCAGGGGGCCTCCTCGGAAGAGATTAGTCACGTGGCTTTTACAAGGGTCTCGTTTTCTCTCGCTAAGATCTCCTAATAAAATTCCACACTTAGCGTATTTTCTAAAGTCATTAATTCTAGAACAGTGAAAACTGATCAGTGTCTAATCGTGCTCTTGAGGGGGTGTTTGAGGCCTACCTGAGTGGATCCAGCCTCGTCGGTAATTTATCATTTCTCTCAAGTGTTTGTTTTGCTGCGCCGTCTAACGACGGAGGAGGGTCAGTTTTCAGCGTTAGCCTGCGACAGGGTGATCCCTTTCACCCTCTCCCATTGTAGGGGTCTTGGTTTGGAGTCCGGGGCCGTTGGGGTGGCGCCGAGGAACTTAGCCAATCAGAAACCTATATCAAATTTTAAATTAGTTATATGGTGATTTTATTGGAGATGGTTTAAGAAATGTGTGTGTACCTACACCTCGAATAGTTAATTGGGGAATTAAGGAAAAAAATTGAGAGACTGGATTTGGGTTAAATATTGGTTTACACAAATCAATATGGCGACGGTAAAGAGAGTCGTTTGTCAGCTCTCCATGTCTCTGTCTCTCGTTTTTCCTCTCTCGCCGATATGTATGGTTCGATCCATCATCTGGACATCCGGGTGTGTTGTTCCCCGTCGTGAAGTTGTTTGAATATTGCTCCAAGCCGCATAAAAACTTACTCACACGTCTAAATAATTGTCTCTCATTCTATAGTTATTCTTATTCAGTTCTGATGATGAATCTCACTCACTCACCTTGCATCCCCCAACCTGCCCCACTCTCATACTCGCGCGTTCTCCAGTTCCACCCAAATTTGTTCAAACCGCCCATGTGTCAATTTTACTTGTAACTAAATACCTTCGGAAATAAAAAGGGGCTATCCTAAAGCAAAAGATGCGATACGAGCATTATAATATGGGCCAATAATACCCTTAATAGCCCCCTTTAACATCCCCTATCATTACCGGGTGTGGGGCAGGAGGATAACCGCGCGTTATCGTTTACAAGTTTAGGTAACACAGCGCGTTAGCACCGAAGGGGAGATTGATTGAAATTGAGCACCCCGATTGTCTGAATGACAACGGTGCTGATAGGTGATATGTGTACTATTGTGTAATTTTAATGGCCTGAAGATTACCACAACTTTCTACCCATACATATTCAAATATGGAGTTCTAATACTACGTGCGAATTGGACAGTTGTGCGTGACAGATCGGTTAAAGGGATAATCCCTGTTTTGAGAAAATAACGACAAAAGGACTGTTACATTGTCAGGGGTTATACAAAACCAAAACAATGTTTCACTGTAAGTGATAAAACAAATATTTGTCAGGAACGATTTGTTAAAATATAGTTTGAATTCCCTTTTTTGGTTAATAGTGATGTTAATTGTTTTCCTTCGAATTTATATATGTTTATTATTAACATGCGGACATACATGTTTCAGGATCTCGATATGATGATGCCGCATCTGTGTATATGTATGTTGATGTACAATTTTCAATATGGCCGACAAGCAGAAATATATTTTTTCAACTGTAAGATAAGCCACATCCATATTTCGATTGAAGTTACGGATATGCTTTTCTGCAGCTAGTACGGCAAATCTGTCATGACACATGTTCTCCTTAACTAGCAGTGATATTTCTGAATTCCCGATAAAGCCACTGTCACATGTAAGTTATATTCGAGTATTTCAATGTCTATTTTTAGATCAACGTTTTCTTTAAGAAGAAGAAAAATATTTGGTATCCGTAAAACGTGGGAATCCTTAACTTCAACGATTATCAGTCTGTCACGAAAGTGGATTTAGAATTCCTAGTCTCTCATATATGTCCCAGGTGCGTCTTCGAGTCTGGTCCAAACAATCCAGTGACTGATATCATGAGCAACAACCCACACAGTCAGGCTACATCGCCATGTCATCAGCCAAGTCAGCGGTCATATCATCCGACCCTTGAAACTGATAGGGACGAATTCTGTTAAACTGTTAAGTTTTAGACATCATAACTTTCTGCCATCATCTAAACAGCCTGGCAATAAACGTATACACCCGCATGGCGGCGTACAGTGAAATAAACAGGACATGGTATTCGATGGTGATGCGTTTGATACGTATCTTAGTTGTGTTTTGGACTTAAAGTTTGCAATGTTTTAAAGTCATGTAACGCTTCAATAACATTTGAAAAAAAATTAAAATCGCTTAGTGAAACGGGACCGTGGATGTTTATGCTCACGTGGTTGTTGCTATATTGGAGAAGAAAACTTGATTATACTATTGGAATCTGGACCTTCTAGAGACAATTATTGTATATAAAAGCTACTGACAACTATAGCATGTTGAAAACAGCTTGATAGATGATATGTGTATGACAGGTACAGAAGGGAATTTGTTTTTTCTAAAGGGATAAGAACAAATGTAAGTGCGTGGTATCCGGTCAATAGGTGTATCTCGTGGTCCAGGTGTGGCAGACGTCATAAGCAGACGACACCCGGCGCCATTTTGCATTCGGACGTGTGGCATGAAAAGAAATGGCCACTGTGCGAGAATGAAGGTTCGCACTGACAGCTAGTGCTACTACAAATAGGCGGAGGGACATAAAAATATTTTGCTCAATTAAAAAAGCTTCACACACAGAAGGGATTTGTCAGATTGGCAGTGAAAGCGGCGAGCACGTTTCGAATCAATTATTTCGACTCCATGATTTTCATCTTTGTACGTGTGTGCTCCGGTGCTTCCATTAAGCGCTCTTTGATGTAAAGGTAATTGTCGACTAGCTGCCTTCTAACGAGTTCGCCCTTGAAGACCTGGTCACATAGCACACTCATAAATTCATATAGCCCTATAATATAATCGTCGTTTTAAATTACGCCCCCATTCATCAGTCCAGAGTGATATGATTACGGCCGTTTTGGGCCGTGTTTCGGCGGGAGAAGGCGTCGAACTAGATCTAAACGTTAGTAAAGTAACAACCCCTGCCACGGCAGCTAATTGGAGTATACCATGATTCTCGCTATCCGATCAATTAATTTATATTTTATTATCCTTCGTTTGGAATTGGTGAAAGAAGGAGTATGTTTCTTGACGCATTCTCGAGCTATCGCGCCATTAGCTTTAAAAGAAGGTTAATCCTTTGCAATGCTTATGGAACAAAATTGTTGTCAGTTTATACAAGGAGCCCACCGTATCTTATGGCATTTGTGTGGTCCTTGTTGAAATATATATATTCACCGAAAACATTGTTTATGATCTCAGCAGTTTCAAATGATCTGTGAAATATAGGCAAGTTGGACTCATGGTGTTTTATAAACAACCCTGCTGATTCTGGTTTCGCCTCCGCGTGATGAACGGACATAAACCAGCAGATACGACGTCGAACAAACTCACTCCACCATTCCCATCACTAGGGGGTCATTTAGCCATAACCACAAAATTCACATTTAATTGATCGATCATGCACAAGTATCTGACATTTTTTTAATGTTGAACTGGGGTTGCTGAATTGTATACAAAACAACTGCTGATATGTTTCTATGTTAATAATAAGCTGTGTTGTGATGTGATTCTTTAACCGAGATTCTCCAAAACTGATATATATCAACATTAAAGCCTTACCAAGCTTATACGTAGTTTATACCAGAGAGTAATCAGTGGTCTCTGTCAAATAATAGCTGCATTTACTACCTCTCTGAATAGAGCGTAAAGTGGATATCCCCTTATGGCAAGTGCGTGATCATATGCAAACTACTATCTGTGTATACAGAAATAGATGCTTTGAATGTAGATAACATGAAATCATGTCCCTCTGAAAAGATAATATGATAATAAAAATAATACATTCATTTATAGAGCGCGTAAATTCACAAAATAAATGTACTCTTTGCGCTAAAAGAAAACGATAATTTTAAAGGCAGTGTGGAAACAAATGATATTTAAAAGACGAGAGACTGGAGGCAGATTTCTGGGAGATTGTTCCATTTTGATGCTGCATCGAAGGAGAATGTTCTTTTCCCAAAAGTTGAAGTTTTCACTCTAGGGGTTGAGAATAAACATTTATCTTGTGATCTTAGAGTTCTCTGTTGGCCGTAAGCTGGCAGGTGCTCTGTCAAGTATGAAGGAGCACTGTTGGTAAAACATGTATAGGCAAGAACAAGGACTTTATAGTCAGCGCGTGCTGCAACTGGAAGCCAATGAAGTTGTCGTAGCAGAGGAGAGATATGGTCAAATTTAGCATTTCTGTAGATCACTCTTGCAGCTGTATTTTGGATATGCTGTATACGGGTGATCTGTTCTTTGGAGATGTTGGTCAGAAGGCTGTGGCAGTAGTCAATACGTGAGATAATTAAAGAGAGCAGTAATGTTCCAGCTGATGATTTTGTTAGGTAGGGGCGATTTTTTCCAATATTCCGTAAATGAAAGTTGTCTGTCTGACAGGGCTTTGTTACACGATGTTTCACCGTGAGCTGTTTATCCAGAACAACAACCCAGGTTCTTTATTTGTTGGGGGGCAATGGTGGTGGCATCGTCGATTTTGAGTTCAGCAATGTCGGTGCAATTTTCAGTAAGACAAGTCGGGCCAATAATTATAAATACAGTCTTGTCCTGATTGAGTTTTAACATGTGTGATTTCATCCAATGTTTGATGTCAGTGCAGCAGTCTTTGATCTTAGAAGTATGTTCTTGAGACTTGTCAGAGGTGAAACATGCATAAAGCTGATTGTCGTCCGCATATTAGTGTTGGTTGAGACCATAACTTCTGGCAATGTTACCAAAAGATCTTGTATAAAGAGTAAACAGAATTGGGCCCAATACTGACTCTTGTGGCACACCTCTGTTCAGTTCATAAAATGGAGTTTCTGACAAGTTGATGGTAACACTCTGTCATCGTTCTGACAGATACCAGTCTATAGCTGTGTCTCTTATCCCCAGCTCCTCCTGAAGTGTTGATACAAGAATCAAATGCTGCAGACAAGTCTAATAAAACAAACACCGACATCTTCCCTTGATCTGCTACTGTTAAGATGTCATTGGTCACTCGTACCAAAGCTGTTTCAGTACTGTGGCCACTCATATATGCCGACTGAAATTCTTCATGCAGGTTATTCCTACAGAGATGATCTTCAAGCCGTGACGCTACTGCCTTTTCTTGGAGCTTAGATTATGACAGGTTGGAAACAGGCCTGTAGTTTTTCAGTGTATTCTTCTCAAGTCCTGTCTTTTTCAGTTGAGGTCTGACAATGGCTTTCTTGAATGACCTTGGAACAGTTCCTGTTTTCAAGGACATATTTATCAGCCTAGTAATGAACGGTAGTAAAGCGTCAATACATTCGACCAGAAGGGATGTTGGAATGGGATCCAGTTCACAACATTTGTTGTTTGTTTGTCTAATCAGTTTATGCACACCATCCTATATGAAAGGGATAACGTCAGACAGGATGTTTAAATCTTTGTACTGTTCACTCGTCGGCTGTGGTACAGGAGATTCAGACTTGCCTTCCATGAGCTTTCCATGAATTGCGTCAATCTTGTCACGAAAGTAGTTTCCAAAAGTCACAGATAGATCTTCATTTGAGTCTGTGTCTGGTAGTACTATGTCAGAGTTCTTATTCAATAGCCTCGATGTGATCTCAAACAGTTTATTAGAGTTAGATTCACCGTTGGTGATTTGTGAATTGAAATATCGCACCTTCTTTCTACGGATCAGATGGTTAACTTTGTTTTGTTGGTTTACATAGAGTTGGCGATTTATTTCCAGTTTTGACCTCCACCAATATGGGCTGTTTAACTCAGTGATGTAGTGGAATTGTGTACAGATATATACTGTATATGAAAATTAGGAGCAAGACAACGTTTTGAGAACATCATACTTTGGTATAGCGCATATGCGTCAAATCTGAGTTTGATCTATGGAAGCACACATACAATATGTTAACAGTATTTGGAATTGAAGCCGAGTTAACAATAAATATCATTGCACACATCCAAAAATGTGTTAACAACATATAGAATTACATACACCAAAACCCGAGTTAACGTAAAATACAATGATTTAAACCAAATCCCGTAAAAATGCATCCAAAATGTACAACAGTATCATTGTATTTTTCATAGCATCACCATGTTACCATCAACCATAGCAAACTTATGCAACCTCAATTTAATTTACTATCTGGATAAACTGACCCTCGAGGAACAATATAATGGCAAATCTAAATTCCCAAAAGAACGAAAAACTGTATGTAATTCATGGAAGCAAACATGCCAAGATTCTGGCTTACAGTCCTCAAGAAATCACATAAGTATGTCAATACCTAGTGTGACCTCCACCCACTGCAATAACATATCTGACCCTCCTTTTCACAGACGTTGAATTTGACGTCGAGGTTAGTGCGTTCCAGTCTTGATGGATGGCTTGTTCTGATACATTTTCAAGATTTTGTACTGGAAGATGATCTCTGACGTATTGTGAGACCCTTATTGTCCCAAACATGCTCCATGGCATTGAGATCTAGACCTAGAGTCTCTTGACGTAAGAAATCACCAACGGCGTGTACACCATCTGGCCTACCAATGCTGTCCATGAACATTGGCCTGGTGTTCAGAGGATGGCCATAAAAATGTGATGCAACAACCCTGTCTAATCGAACTGCGTCCCACCAGCGGAACCTCCCCAATGACCTCAAATTCAATTGTCTCATCCCCCCCCTACCTCCCCCCCCAAAACACACACTCTCGCGCGCGCACGCACACACACACACACCGGTGGCGCAGTCGTTAGTTTCTTGATGTTCTCTGGCCAATCGGATGATAGTCGATGGGTGACGACCAGCATCTTTTGCAAATTTGCTCTCAGTTGTCATCAGTTGAGTTTGCTTATCAACAACGCATGCAACTGATGTTTTATGTCATCGAGCTTGCAGTTTACCGAAACTTGATAACGACGGGTACATGCGTGTTGCACGTGCTGTTCACCTTTGATTGTAGCACGTGCATATCTAAAAATCAAGCATGGTGCAGCCAAAGTCTGAGTTCCTTATGTATATTCGTTAAAAAAAAATACACATGTAATTTAAACAATGCATGTCTGTGCATTACACTTAAAACTTCATAATCTAAACTCCGATTTTAAAGATACTAGAAATAACAAAGATCTAAAACCAGATTAACACTACATAGAATTACACGGCTTATGCACAATATACTCAGAAACACCCACAGCTTGAATTGTTCAATTAAACAGACACATCCAACCTTGTATTCTGCACTGGGTGAAGGGCTTTGATGTTGTTTACTTTGTGCACCCAACGACCGTGTTTCCATACACAACAAGCAGTCTTGTTAGCCACGTTCAACTTCAGAACACTCGCGTTATCCTGAGACTTTACAACACATATGTTTTCCTACAACGTTAGAATAGCTATGTTCGCTGGCAGCTTTTTTACACGTAATTTGACTAGTACAACTAGCACAACGTTTGTGTCGATCATGTTTATAATGTTTTTCACAGACAAATATGTGACCAAAAAAAGGTTATTTGCTGAATTACCCCATGCTTATTAAAATCAAATTGTTTTTGCAATATATTTTCCGATTACTACATTGATGAGGTGTTTAGCGTCAGTGGTAGAATGTCGTCTATTTGTATATACACGAGTACTTACCTTTAGGGACAAACTCGACAAGCTGACATGACACGTCATTGTGTATGGGGAAACTCGTTGATCACATTTACAGTGATTATTTTACAAAACGTTGGTATCAAAGAGAGAAAAACGTACTTTGATACATCGTCTTCGACAGTAGGATCAGTCACGATGTTTTGACCACACAGGGAAGGAACAAAGCTTCAACTTCACCCGGCCATCAGGCTGAGAGAAAAGATCGTGACAGAGCCTCGATAGCCTTTCGAGAGCTCGAGCCGTGACGAAGATGGTTGAAGTTGGTATGTCAAAATGTCGCCTATACCCAACAACAAACGGTTTGTTGAGAGCTACAACCAAATATATACACATATTGATTTGACAAATACGGATCATATGAAGATTCAGAGAATGGTTCATTTGGACAATACCGGGTCCATAATGTGTTTGTTTTGGACAAAATTATTGGTTTTAGCTCTGATTTGCATACATTTCTAACCTTGGCCTAAAAAGAACTAATAGTACGATCTGATTTAGTTACCAGTAAATATACTTTCAAAATTTACACGACCCTTTTCTCAAATCCACAGATTTGTCATTCACACATATAATATGAGGCATAATGAAAGAAGCGGCACATAAAATATAGACTAGGTAACTTGAACAAATCGAGCAATCAAAGGGAGGCAACTCCAATCTAATTCAAGTTGTGCCCCCTCTGTAACTCTCTACGATTAGAGATGTCGTGAAATAACGCGCGAAAGCGCTGGTTTACCAAACGATAGATAGTTTTTGCTGACAAAGAAAAATGTCAGGTCTTTTAGAGTCGTGTCGTGATCTGTATGACACGGAAGATCTGTACGATGTGCTGAAAGTAAGAAAAACTGCTAGCCTACAAGAGAGTAAGTTGATCGATTACGTACGTACGATACCGTCTCCATGTCTAATAATCTGACGGCCGAGTGTGATCCACAAATGCGAATGTAAACAAATACCTTGCGTGTAGGTAGCCGTGAGTTGAGAGGGTCTTGTATGTACAGTTGGACCCAGTTAGGTTTCTACCTAATCTAGTTTGAGTATTATCTAGTGGAACTATTTGTTGAATGCTATGTTGATCGACTATTTGTAAAATATTTGGCTAATATTAAAATTTAAATAATAAGATGAGGGAAGAATTCAGATCGTTCCTCCCACGTTTTTGTGGACAGAGTTCTGTTCGTGGTTACCTAACCAAAACACTATTTTTAACCCTAAGCCTGATGTATTTCATAGCTAGTAGCGATTGTAAAACATGTCACTAACTTATTAGATCGTTCCCAGCTGTGTATTTATTGTGCGTTAATTAATTTGATTTAAGGCTATCTTTAGTGATGACATAGCTAACATGTCATATTTTGTATTTATGGAATCTGTTGATAATGTGTGTAAACTTTGTCCTTTTTTTCAGTTAAGAAAGGTTACCATAAGTTATCGCTAAAGGTACACCCAGACCGAGTTAAGCAGGAAGACAAGAGTGAGGCCACTAAAAAGTTCCAGACTCTCGGCAAGATCTACAGCATTCTGTCCGATAAAGAGAAGCGAGCAATTTATGATGAAACTGGTAAACTATTTATCCAGTGGTCCAGAGATACTTTGTACATACCCCTCGGAAGGATTTTTGACAGTCTTGACAGTGACTAAAACTAGATTAAAAAATGGAGTAAATTGTTTAGATAACAATTATATGTTTTCCAAATGCCATTTATAACCAACTTTTTAATGATATAACTAGAATATATAACAAGTTTCACTGTGGTTCACAGATTTCTTAGATTTCATATAAATACTTCAGGCTTTCCTTCGAGCTCATTAGATTGATCTTGTAAACACTTCATGCCTTGCTTGTTTCATCTTCAGGGGACATTGATGAGGAGAATGATGTGGAACAGGACAAAGATTGGTATGAGTACTGGAGAATGCTTTTTGCCAAGATATCCATCAAAGATATTGAGCAATATGAAAAAAAGTACAAAGGTATGAATTGCAATCACTGTAAAAGATTGGTTCTGTGCAATATACTGTGAAATGAAACAATACATGGTGTATAATATCAAGGAGTACATGTAATTTGCTCTAAAAGTTAATTGTAAAAAGACAATTCACTGATAATATGAGTAGCAACAAACAATGGTAAAGAGTTTTAGGTCCTTTGTTACTTTGTTGACTTTGTTCATGAAATGTATATTGATTTTATCATTTAACATTCATGTTGATAATCCGATAGTACTAGCATGGCATGGAGTGGGTCACAGTTTAGAATTTTACCCCTCCAGCATATGCTGGTTGTAAGTGGTCACTATATAGATTGGGAGGAGATATGATTGATTGAGTGTGATCTATTTCTGTTTGCATGGATCATTGTTGATTATATGAATCCCTATGAATTGGTCTTCAGCAGCCCATGCTTGACTAACAGGACCAGGTGGTCAGGTTCTCTGACTTTGTTGATGCACATCACCATAGAGCAGATGCACAGTTTCATGTTTACGATGTCAATCCTCCACATGGGTACAATGTGTGAAGCCCATTTCTGGTATCCCCCACCATGATATTGCAGGAATATTGCTAAAAGTGGCGTAAAGCCATACTCACTCATGATGTCAATCACTGGATTGTCTGCTCCAGACCTTATTGTTTACACACCACTTCATACAGATGGATTATTGGTGGGTGCAGAGTTGAACAACAAGCACACATATAAGTATTGTTACCACTGACCAATGATACAGGCCTATGTCATAATGATCACAAGGATAGTTTGCTTTCTCCATTTTATTGCCACCATTTCAGTATTGTATGGGGGAGGTGGGGTAGCCAAGTGGTTAAAGCATTCGCTCACCAGGCCAAAGACCCAGGTTTGATTACCCACATGGTGTACCCATGTTGGAAACCTATTTCTGGTGTCCCCTGGGATGATATTGCTAGAAACAGTGTAAAAACAACAGTCACTGTCAGTCAGTATTGTGGGAGAAAACATTTGTTTAGTTTGTAGCTGACTAAGACAACAGAATCCATTCACTGCTTCCTTGTTGTGCAGGATCTAAGGAGGAACTGAAGGACCTGAAGGCAGCCTATCTGGAGTCTGAGGGAGACATGGACCAGATCCTTGAGAGTGTGTTGTGTGCTACCATTGATGATGAAGAAAGATTTGCCAAAATACTCAAAGAACTCATCAAAAAGAATGAAGTGCCAGATTTCAAGGCCTTTAGTAAAGAATCTAAGACAAAGAAGTCAAAGAGGAGGAAAGAGGTTTGTGAGCTTATAAGGCATTTGATTTCTTTTGTTTTGAAAAAAACCCTTTTTAACATCTGAATGAACTTTCCATTGATAAGTGAAAATAAACAAGAATAGTAGTGTTCTTAGTCAATAGTTTGCCACTGTAGTTTTAGCAGATGTAATGATCTTTGTATAAACATATACAGATTTGCCAGATCAACCACTTCATCAGTCTAGATATTATGTCAAGATCTCTAGTTTTAGGAGCTATTTATAAAGTGGTATTGGTCTTTTGTAAACACCTATTATTCATATCACTTACAAGTTCCCGGGATGAACATCAACAATGCTCAGTAAAGAAAGTGAGTTTCGGGCTTTGTCAAACTCTGTTTTGTTCACTTCCTGTATTTACAGTTCAGATTGTTCTGTGAGTTGGGTGTATATACCAGCTGATAACACATAGGGCCTTAGGCTACTGACACTAATACTATATGTTTGATTTTCTCAATGTGGGTGAATTATTCAAGCAAAGATAGGTTGATACAATGAATAATGTGAATACACACAATGCTATTTAGAAAGTGGTCAAATGTAACACATTATGTTTTGGCTTACATTTTCACAGTAAAGTAGTTTTTGGAGGGTTGTGAACCCACACTGCCAGAGTTAGGCAACTATTGCTGGCACATAAAGCCTTAGCTTCCACAAAGGGGTACACAATGTACTTTATCCAGGCTACCAGTTCAGTTGTCAGATTTGAGTTTTTTCTATTATTGAGAAATTGATCGCCCAAATATAACATATGATACTGGAACAATGAGGTTTTCCTACACAGGCTAGAAGTGTATGATGCCGTGAATGTTTCAGTATTAATGTTCAGGTCGATATTTGTAGGTTGTTGTTGGCAGCTTGTTTGTATACAGCAATGAATATTGCACTAAACACTTGTATCCTGAAATGACAAGACATGGACCAAGACACCATCCATTTGTTCTGCAGGGGTGGTTTGTTTTGGTCAGATTATTTTATCAGTCACAAAATTTGTTCTGCCATTGGCTAATTTGAGTAACCTGAGATGACTTTACCATCGTTGAAGCCTTGATCGTATGTTTACAGGCTGAAGCTGAGGCTGAAGAGGCTAAGGAGGCCATGAAAGAAATTGGAATGAAAGAAACAGACTCCCTAAAGGCTATGATTCAGAAGAGACATGCATCTCGGGGTGCTTCAGCAGATGACTTCTTCGCCCAGCTTGAAGCCAAGTATGCTGAGCCAAAGAAGCCAAAGCCTGGCACCAGCAGAAAGTCAAAATCATAATGTCCGTGGACTCGGGGAATATACTGGTTGGGAATTTTGAAATGAAAAGCCTAAGTCCAGTTTGCTTCTTATTCCAGTCTTTGCAAGCTGGTGATTTAGTTGTCTACCATGGTTATTGTTGTGAGTTATTTATGCTGTTAAGCAATGGAAATGTCGCTTTGTTGATATACATCGTATTTCACCCATCACACTTTAGTCTTTTAAGATGTATTGTGAAATAAAAACTTATAAATGTTCATTCTGTTGTGAGTATTTCAACATGACGCTGCTTGCAAAGTGTTCTAGCCTCATCATCCACCACTGTGAAGTATTACATGTACAAGTGAACTGATGTCATCAGTGTAGAAACTAACAAATAGCTTGGGATAACAACACTCCAAGGGTTCACATATACATGGCATAACAACAAAATCGTCAAAGGTTTGATGCTTTTTATTCTTTTCTTTTCTTTTTTGAAAATTCCATGGAAGCAAGATCCTGAATTAGATCTACTAAAACCTAGAATATTTCTCAAGGCGATGTATTTTTGGCAGTTCTGTGAAAGAGAAGATCAAATGATACTGACTGTTTGATAGTGTTCATTTCCAGAACTAATTAACTTTAAACTGAGTTAACCATTAGCATCTTGAAGCTTATGGAGAGAAAATGTATTTTATATTTCCAAAACTGATTACAAAGCAATCTGAAAAATTCCTTGTTTTTAATTTTAACTTCAGAATTACGTTTTGTCTTTGAAAAGAAATGCATGAGAAATAATTGAAAAAGCAAAAGCTGGAAATACCTTAACTCGAAACCAATTATACATCCTTAGCATACTTGTTTTTGAGTATTAGATTACATTTGTCATCATGCACCATACTATAGCTGGAACATTGCTGATTTGGGCTGGAGCAAATTCACTTGGTCAGACATATCTGATTGGAATCTGAACGGATTGCTTTTATTCTTGAACACGAAAGTTGAGCACTTCACCAGACAACAGCGAATAGGAGTATATTTGGACCTTGTTTAATTGATGTTTTCTTTTGGGAGACATTATTCACTATGGACAGTGCACATGCTGGAAACCTATCACACAAATAGTGTGTGAGGGACCTGGTTTGATCTGCCTTTACGCCGCACACACGCATACGCGCGCACACACACGCTGGATCCGCCTATGAATAATTAATAAATGTAGTTGCAAAGTTTTAGCAACTTTCAGCAAAGTTTCAGTAATATCACGATTGGGCGACAGCAATAATGCCCATAATGAGGCTTTACACATTGTACCCATGTGGGGAGTCTTCGGTATGACGAGCGAACGCTTTAACCACCAGGCTACCGTCCCAGTTTGCAAAGAAATTAATTCGCTTCAAGGGAGCTAGTGGGTAAACGAGGTACAGCATCGATTTAACAAGAGGCTACGTCCTCAACTTAAAACCTACATAACGACCTGGTCAAAAAGGACCATTCTGAATTTGACATGTGCAGTATTAATATCGCATGTTAGGATATACATGTATATCTGTCCTGTAAAACACTTAAACAGATTGCGGATACATCTTAGTTTGTTTCATGAACGAATTTTTGCCATGCACAAAGGTGTACTATTTCAGATGGAGTTTGAGTAGAGTAAATACAAACATTAGGAGGTATTACGTAACGAATAGCAATGAAATATAACAAAATTACCAATGAAACATGCTTCCGTCATGTAATTCAATAAGTTGTTAAACATACTTCATTCCAAATACTATCCCAAACCAGGTACATTTATTAATCATTCATAGGCGGATCCAGCGTGTGTGCGGCGTAAAGGCAGATCAAACCAGGTCCCTCACACACTATTGGTTTCCAAACACAAAAAACAGTCCACTCACAGAGGAGGCAACTGTTATAGCCGCTATAATTGTTATTATATACCCTTTAAATGTCATATCAAATACATGTTTAAGAAAGCGGCTTCTGAGCAGTGCCAGGGGTTAATAACTGACTTACAAATTAATATCAACAGCAAACTGGTTAAATGTCTCTTTGAACAGTATATCAGCTACATAAGGGAGAGTCAATTTTTATATGACAAGAAATTCCGAAGTGATGCAGGTCTCATACAATTACCACTTGGGTGAAACCCACGACGACGTGGAGCTGCTGACAAACCTAGACACACTTTGAGAATCGAACTCACGATCAGTTGTTTCAGGCACACAACTCTGCACTGCGAAACGCGGCACCTTGAGGTGAGGTGAGGGTTCAACGTCGTGCTTGAGAATATTTCGCTCATATGACGACGTGGCGGCACCTTGAAGGTATTGCCTACCTAACACACCAAATATGACATATCCTTTAACATGCCAATATATAACTTGCTGCCAACTATGAATAAGATCAAGTACATACCTGTCTTCGCTTAAAGACCCACAAAACGGTACACAGCATTGCATTATCTGATTAATAACTCAAAACGAGTTATAATAATTTACCAAAAATATAAATGCTTTTATACCTTAGTTGTACATAAACCCAAATAATTCGACAGATAGGCAGATGTCCGCATTAAGTGGCATGTCTTTATTGAGAGGGTTGTTGTTATTCATGTTAAGTGTCTCGAGTCCTGTATGACATGCACTTGTTTGTTTATCTCCGTTAAACACAATAATAACGGTTTGCCAATCCGACCCTTCATGGTAATTTGGTTATATTTAACTGCTATTCATTATGTTATATCTGTTAACGTTTACATTTACTACATTCAACATGACATGCATCTGATACAGTACAGCTGCAAGGTATAAGGTTTGAAGGACGCTGTCGAATTGGTTGAATGGATGTTGAGGTTAGATAAATTGGCCCGTGCTGCACGTTACCTGTGAAGTTGTTTGCAGTGGGTGTACATTCAACTCATTGTTTCCGTCCCTTTATGTAGTGTTTGTCTTTGCCTGCACCAGATCACAGTCTCCCTAAGCGCATGTTTAGCAGCGGAACACCTCTCGTGAAACACATACCAGGGATGTAACATGCGTTCGGCGATTGTTGCAGTCTCTGTAACATGCTGATGATGTCGCAGGCGATATACGTTTCTATTACCTACTTTACCAATCCCGGCCCGTCAGCCCATAATTATTCCACACATACATAATACAATGTAAAAATATGGAGAATCGTATATATTGTCATACCGCCACGGCTAATGAAGAATTTCAATGACATCATATCTCAGTGAGTGAGCATTGAGCAACCTATTGTATGCCACTCTTGATAGGGAAGTACATCTTTGAGTTGCCGTTAGATTTCTTTTTCCCTCTTTACCTCTTGATGCAAACCATATTATTAAAAGTGCATAATTTCGTTTGATCGGTAGCGTAATCGAAATAGTGGTCGAAGCGGCGCTAAACCACTCAGTGAGTCGACCATTGCGTTAACATCGCGAGAAGATGGTGTTTCTTGAAATGCACGCTTTCTCATCCTCCCTTTAAGTGACCTACAGGTGCCTCCTTTGTTCTGTCCTTCGTCACACGTGTACAGTCGCGCATGTTCAACCGCACGTACAATCGAGTCTAGAACTGCCGATAAGGTTATAGTCACTCGCCGAGGCGTCGTTTGCTGGGACCACGCAGAGTCGGTACTACCTCGGAACGTCTGATCACACAGCTCGGGGATTTGTGTAATTTAAATGCCAGGCCAAAACAAACCTACAAAAAACCAAAGTGTGAATTAACTATTTGGCTTGTTTTTAAGAATCTCAAATGCCCAGTGTAAAGATTACAGAAACGCTCTAAACACTCCCTTTCTAGAAATACCCGTTTCAACATGCATGTCTCTCCATGTCTCTACCATTCTATATGTCATTGTCAAAGATAAAGATTTCCACAATTTTCCTCCGAAATTGGTAAAATCAAGTGTTTAAGAGTATTTTCTTTTGGGAGGCTGTTGAAGGGCATTTTCATATGTGATACGAACTCGTACATCATCCATATACCTAAGCTATCGTCATGACAGTTGGAACATGAAGATACGTTACAACAGCAATATTATCATTGTCAATTTCCCGCCAATTCGGGTTTTCGACTCGCTCTGAAGAGTTGCTTCCCTTTATAGTAACAGGATCTGTACGTTATGGCTTGGAATTTCAGAATCGCCCAATCGTGATAGCCCACTTTGTGTGTAACAAAACCGTGCTGACTTGTTAACTAAGTTGTAAAACTAACTATCTCACAAGGGGCGTAGACTGCCTCCGTGGTGTAGTGGTTAGAGCGTCCGCCCGGAGAGCGGAAGGTCGCGGGTTC